>APFE031311904.1:21140-47208 GCA_000404065.3 Pinus taeda | reverse complement strand
CCCCTCTGACACTTGCCACTCCATTTTCAACCAGGGATGAGTAAGAGATCATCATTCTCCAAGTGGAAGCAGGAACTATCAGAGAGAAGACACTAATCAAGATCCCAAAAGATGACTCACCACTCTATAATCATCTATATATGGATCCCTCATCACAGAGATCCAGAGGCTGGAATTTTGTATCTTATAAAGAAGTGTTGTTGGTATTGTGGTGTACATTCACAGTGTTGGGTGATCTAGTTTTGCTTGAGGTGAAGAAGGGCTTCTTAGCTGGAGGATGATGTTGGGTCAGAGCACATGGTTGTAATCTTCTTGCTACTTTTCATCTGAATAAAGCTATTCTTGTTTCCTTCCATATTCTTGTGTACTTGTTTATACATGCTTGTATATGGTTAATGCACATCTGATCCTGCATTATTTATGAATTTAGATCCTTGTTTCTTGCATAGTAGTATGTTGCTGTGATTCCATAGGTCTTTTTGAAGCTGAGCAGACAAAGAAGAAGCGGAAAAACTCTATCAAGAAGGAGAGGAAATCGAGTGCAAGACTCGGTTGGCCCTCTTGGTTCTCTTCTCATCTATTTTCATAAAAGGAATCAATAGTAGACTTTGATTGTTTGTTTCTAAGGTAGCCACCCATCTTAGTGGGAATAACATCATCCATGTGGACACTATTCCCATGTAACAACCCCTCGCAAATCACCAAACGAAGATGAGGCTTCCCGCAAATCCCCTTGAAGGTGAGTTGGCGCTCTCCCGAGCGAAAAACCCACGCCAAGATAAAATCGGTGCAAGGCAAAAACGCTGGCGTGCTTTTCCCGTAAAAATCCACGCCAATCCAGTACCTTGGCGCTCTGGCGCGCTTAATTTCTAGACAGTCGTGCCAATCTAGTATTCTGGCGCACTCCCGAGCCAGAAACCTGTGCCAACCCCCTTCTACTCAGTAAAAAAAAAAACTTCCGAGTCTGAGCCAGGTGTTCTGCAGTCCACCTGCTCAATTGAGCACTGAGCTCTTGTGTACACGCAGCCACAGAGGCACTTCAAGCCACACAGGCAATTCTACCACACAGGCAAGCTAGCTACAGGGGCACTTCAGCCACAAAGGTGATAAAAGATCAGGCTCACCCAATCTGAGCTCTGATACCAAGATAAAATGTGAACAGAATTGAAAAGAAGGAGATGTAGCTCACAGGTGTGGCCTGCACCTGGAGACTACACTCACAAAATAGAGAGATCACTCTCGTACACTCTCTTAATCATCAATGAAAGATTACATCATTAAATACAACTTTTAGAAATCAGGAAGTTGCAACCAAACTCCTAAATTCGAGGAACAAATCCTAAACTAAGGAGATATGTTACAACTATGTAACCATTTCTCCATTAATACAAAATAATATTTAATTATTTTCAACTCTTTTCCCATGGATCCCTTTGAACAACGATCATGGTGGCAGATTATGTACATTCTAATGGAGTAAGGAGAAAAGTTTACATTTTAGAAGGCTTACGAAAGTCATGGCATCTATATCAGTACGTTTGGAGGATTCACATTCGCTTTAATTTGCAGTGAGAAATATGTATCCATAAAATTATAGAAATTTAATTTAAATGAAGAAGAAATATATCTTTTTTAAGAAATGCAGTACAAGATTTTCATTAAATTAAAATTATATGTATTACAAGATTTTTATTAAATTCAAATGGTTTTTTTACATATTATTTAGTTTATTTTATTTTAAATCTAGTAATAATTTGTTAAATTTTTAGAATGTGTAAAATCCAATTTTATTTATAAAAATTCTAATTTAAATAAAAAGAATTATAATTGTTGAATTTAGGCTTCTTTGATCCATATCAAGTTTTTTGAGAAGATTTTTCGGCATAAATCACATTAGAATACATTTGTCAACGCGTTTTGAACCAACGAGTTTGGTTCATCACCAGGACAAGTAACCAACTACCCAACTTGCCCTGATGATGAACCACACTCGTTGGTTTGAAACGCGTCGACAAATGTATTCTAATGTGATTTACGTTGAAGAATTATAATCTTGATAAAAAATTATACCACCCCAAAATCATAAAACAATTAAATTAACTCAACTTAATTGAATTTAATTAGTAAATTGTTTCATTTGGACAACCATTATCAAATACCCCTGAGGCCCGACTTAGAACTATGACCGGTTCACACTCCTTGCCAAATATTTCAACGACTTGACTACGCTGGTTATTCTAAACCCGACCTCCAACTGGTGGCCCACTAGAGTTGACGGCAGAGACCAACTTCGTTCCCTTAGTGCTTTGTGGTGCCGACTTCTAATTGGTCTCTTCTCCTTTAACATTTCACGATCTCGACCCAATTTCAAAATTTTGTTGAGGCTAAAGAAAATTTAGAATTCAGGGGCCGTACAAATTAACCCAGCACACCCGTATGGCATGGATTCTATTATCGACACTGAGTCAATGAGTTGCAGGCCTTTAGGAAATGGGAATCCACTTCATACTCGGATCTTCCACTTTATTCCCTACAGTACATCTAAATATTTGGCTTTGGCTTTGGCTCATGGAATGGAACTAGAAGTGTTGGACTTAAATATCTTATTGTTGTCTATTATATCATTCAAGAAAGTAGAGACATCACATATCACATAACAATCCCAATTACCATTAAAACAAAAAAGACTAACTCTGATTGTGGAGGACTCTTTACCTTTGCATCTCTGGGAACTCTGATAATTGGGAACTCTTTTCCTTTGCATCTTCAAAGACTATAATCTCCAAAAAACTATAATGATCTTTTCCTTTGCCACCGGTCTATCCAACGCTATGATTCAATTTTATTTAAAAATTAAAAAAATAACATATCACATTTTGCGCAGGTCACTTCATGTTCCATAGTTGCTTATTAGATGCATCTTTGTATATATGTTTCTCAAACAAAACATATTCTCCCCACATTTAATCTCATCCATTCACATTTTTTTATTATTTAAAAACCCAGTGTCGGCTCTTCCCCCAAGTTGAAATAGGGAAGCTTTCGGCTAATAAAATTACGGTTTAACTAATCAATTGTTAGTCTGAGCACGTGATATTATAAAATCATGATTGTTTAACTAAATGATCGTAACTGTCACGATTATTTACCTGTGATATTAATTAGTTTATGTTTGGGTTAATTTTTATTAAATTATTAATTTAGAATTTATCTTGGTTATTTTTTTTTTAAAAAAACTAATTATAAATACTGCTATATTACTAATAAATATTTTAATTATAATAATAAATAACATAAATCATTCTTTTCATCTATATTTATTGAAATTAATTTACTTAAATCATTAATTTTAAGATAATTATAATAATAATTTTTTCAATTTTAAATATTATTAAATTTAATAAAAGAAATTTGTTTCGATAACATAATTCCATGTTACAGAGATAAGAATATATATACTAATTTAGTTTGAATCAAGATATATGGATAATTAGTTAATAATATATGTATATATATGAACTATTCTGAATTTAGTATTATATATGACTATTATTGAATTAGTTTCAGATCAGATTTATGGATAATTTAGCTATATCATATATATATATATATGACTTTATTTTATATGTTATTTAAAATAAGTAAAGAATTATCATACCCAATTCTATAAAATCAAGTTATTTTTTTTTAATATTTTAATTTGTATTTTAAATATTTTAAAGTCTATATATTTTTTTTGAAAATGATATTATAGTTATAGTGAAGATAATAATAGTTAATGAAGAGTTTAAAATTATTCAAAATTAAGTTAAAAATAAATGTTTAATAATCATGATTATTTGATTTTTTTCCTTTTAATCAAATTCTTTAAAATTGAGTATACAAAAAAGTGTTGTGGCCGAGTTTTCAACAATATTTGCAATTCTAGCAAGTTACATAAGAGGATTTGTAAAAGTGTATATTTTTGAATAAAATTATTTCATCTTTCTCTTTGAAACCAAGTTAAGCTAAATTGCTTGATAGTGGATAGTTTGAAGAGAATCCTTGCAAATATTGAAAACTATTTTTTTTAATAATGTTTTCTTTCACTGCACTTTCAATTGACAAATTTCAATGGACAAATTCCAAATAACAAAACCAAAAATCCAAAGTTCAATTATTCAAATACAAAATGGTATCCACAACCAAGGACTACAACCCAAATACCAGAATTATGAAACAACATCCAAACTAATGGGAAAACTCTTACTAGATTTGCATAACATGGTGGGAAATTCCTTAATAAAAAAGAAGCAAACAAAGGCCAAAGCGAGCAACAAAACTTTACATGCAACATAACTAAGACTGCATCTTTGCAATTTCTTTCCCTACAGTTGAAGACATAAGTGACGTTTGCTGTGTTAATTAAAAGATGAATGACATGGATTACACTCCAATTGGATTGTAAACTTAGGAGATACTAAAAGAGTATCATATTAGTCACAATGTTGTAAAAATATATAGAGAATTTTTCACTTTATAACCATGGAGAAGACTCAATGTCAGTGAAAGATAGCTATGAGAATCAGGCAAATAACAAGGCAAATAACAAGCCTACGTGAGCTTACAACTCACAACACTTAGCTCATTAGAAAATTCCAACACTAACACCCCCAGTTAGGCAAAACACAAGGAGTGAAAAATTGGGTCTTAGCAACAATGTCAAGTAAGGTAGCCAATTACAAACTCTCGTAAATAGAGAAAATGAGAAAAATCCATAGGAAAAAAGAGTGTATTTTTTCATGATGATCTATATGAAGAAATTTATATGGAGTAAACTCTTGGTTTTGTGTAGGATCCTTCACTTGTTTGTAAGCTTCAACATTCCTTTTGTGATCTCAAACAAGCTCCTAGAGCTTGGCATGCTTCAGGGTTCGACCATTGTCATTTTGATTCTACAATTTACACTCAAAAAAAGGCTCTCATACCATGAAAGAGTATTGTATTACTCATAAAATTATAAAAATACATAGAGAAATTTTCCATTTATAATAATGGGAAAAAACCAATATGAATTAAAGATAATGATAACAACTAAATATACTCTTATAAAGCCCCAAAAAAACATACTTTAATTTATATTAATTGAGGCCCTTGAGGCTAATTCCATTCTTGTCTCGGGATATAAGATTCCTTAATTAATATACACATATGGACAAACTCCATGCCCGTGTCAAATTCCTTTACAGTAAGAAGTTATGTGAATGTGTTCAGAGCAAATGCAACTTGTGCTTTCAAGGTGATATATAATTGATGCATTTACGTCTATTTTTAGGTTTTAAGTGACAATGATACTTATATGTGCTGGGCTCGAATGGTATTTACACTTCTGAAATCCAGAGAAGCCAAGTCACTTACCATCAAGGTATTTGTATAGTTCATATTGATATTGATATATCAAGAGTCTTATGGTGAGTGTTTTAAAGGAGAAAGCAAGCATAAATAATTGGTTGGAGCATTCAGCAACAATGATGGATATGCCAATACCAAGGCTTATATTAAATGCCCAGCGTTGGAATATGGTTGTGATGTTAACGCTTCCGAATGTAGAACCCTGATACTTGGATTTTGGTTGGTTATAATTGTTGTATTCCATTTTAATAATCATGTGTCATTGTAAGAGTGGTGGAAGGGTATAATGAAAAATACATTATCTTTGTAAAAGTTCGGTCCTGCTTGCGTGTGTGATTATGTATATCCACCAGGGAGACAACTTCAATTGGAGGGCCAATCCTATTCATGGCTTTAAAGCTGCGTATTTTAAGGGCCGGGACCAATCATGCTTTCATTGATCTTTGGCTTAATACTTAATTGAGTCATTGATGGCACTCATCAACTTAAATTACTTGATCGGCCATAATGTTTTGGTAATAATTGACAATGATATTTCACCATACTCATCTTACACACCGATAATCTAACCAATCAAACTTTCGGCAAGCAAAGCATCTAAAAAGCGTATAAAAAGACAATGGATATTGAGTTTGAAAAAACAATGATAATGGATAATTATTGGTTGGAGCAACTGAAAATTCATGATAGAAAATACGGACGCATATTATCTAATCGATAGAGAGGCCCAGTAGTTTGACTTTGGTTATAATTTTGGTTCTTCCACGGGGCTTCACATCACTTGCAGAAACGGTATAACGAAATATATTTACCTTTTAAAAGGTCCTTGTTGCGTATATGGTAAATGAAGGGAGATAACAACTTTCGATTTTTTCAATATTAGTGATAGGCACTTGAGTTTATTAATTGTTAAGTGATAGGCTTAAACATTGCCATCAATGCTTTGCTTTTCATTGACATTTCGGCCTCATTGACGTGGAAAGCGTAAATTCAAACATTACATTTTCTTACGCAGTGCTTTCATTTTACCCAATTAAAAGTTAGTAATAATGTTTTCATTTTAATAATTACGGGCACAAGTTGATAGGTATCTATCAATTAAATGCATAATTATCTTAGTAAATATGGTTGAAAAATGCCAATAAATAATATTAATCATAAAAATTAATATTCATATTAATAAATATAAAATAGAAAATAATAACATTACTACTAATAATAAAAAATAATAGCATTATACTATACAAGTCATATCACTTCATGTCAGTTGCACTTAAAGTAAAAAATAGAGTAGGGCAACCCAACTCGGTGATTGTGTTTGTGAGTTCGTAATGAAACTTTGCCCAATAGGTCCTTGTACCCCTGAGAGATGATCCAAAATGCATTAATTTCTCGGCCAATTTATTGTTTGGCATATCACAAAACTGCTGACGCAACTCTTGAACAGTTGCAGGTGCATTTTCATGGATATTTTTCTATAAAATAACTAAGTTGTGCCCTGACTATGATGGCACATAATCATATTCAATAATAAATATCAAAACCGAGGATGGATTCCAAATCTTGTTCATAATATTTCAATAGATGCAAACCATATTCATGCATCTCAACATTGCAAATACGTGGATGCAACCAATCACCATCACCTGTAGAGAATAAAGTGGGGAATTCCATGTCTAGTAATCCTTCAGTGTTATATTCATTAATGGGAGATGTGTCAATATCTGGCCAATCCATTGCTTCACCAGATGCAGTTTTTGCATTCTCAATAAACCTTCTTAATTGATCGACTTCCCTGGATTCATTAGGCAAGTGAGAAAGAAAGCATGACAGGTGACAGTGTAAAGAATGAGCCCCCTCTGTTTCAATCTCTGCATTAACCCTAGCTATTTCATCAAGATCATTATCAACATATTGTAACTCGCTAGAGACATCAGTAGCTCTTTCCGGGAGAGCAATAACTGAATCCATGTCAATTTCAACATCCCTGTAGTACTTATTCATCTAGATTTTGTAAACCAATGCATCCATCACAAGCTTTCTCTGGACATAGCATTCATAGTATCTGGATTGAACACCTTGTATTCTAACAATAAAAAAATCTAGCTTCTTAACATGTTGCGGAAGCTTCTTCGCAATCGAAGATATATCATGTGGAAAAATTATTGTGTGCCCACTACATTTATATTCATCACCGCGAGCATACGACACTTGCACTATTTGATTTACCTGTGTTATTAACATCTCCTCAACTTCTGTCAAAACTCTTAGAACCTCAGGTTTCTCACTTGGATCCATGTTGTTAAAGCAGGAAAAGTGATGAGCACCTTTCTCGCTCCTACATCTTTTACAAATCAACCCTTCATGCCATCTCACAACTTACATACCAGGATAACATTCATTACACAACACACAAATTATCAACCCTAGACCAAAATTTTTTATGGACCTCAACCATCTCTGCTAGAATGATAAGGAGATTTCATTTTCTCTACCACACATGAGTCTATGTTGGTGGCGATGTGAAACAACTCGTCCAATTAGAGAATTGGTTGCATCATTTCTTTCCATAAAAGAATGGGAATCCATTCTTCTACAGTGGTTGGAGGTAAGCAGATTTTGCTTCCAACAAAAAATAACCTTTGTGAGAAAGGAAATCATAGAAACCAACTTAAATTTTTTAATCAAACAGCAAAATGAAAACAGAAAGTATGTACATTTTCTTGATTGTTGTATCGTCCATCTACAACCCAAGGAACTATTATTGGTTTCCTTCATTTGCAAATCTGTTTCCTGACCACTATTCACCTATCGATCGTTCTACTAAAAAACATCAAATAAAAGATGCATAAAACAATAAAAATGTAACATTCACAAGTGCAAAACATTTCAAAATAAATTTTCACCAACCACATGGATTCCGTGAGGAGGAAGGATTCCCTCACATTCTCTAGAACATACAACATTCTCTTCATGACTACATCAACAAATGGTGGTTCTAACATTTCCAACAACCTGCCTCAGATTGTCAACCATCCTTGCAAGCACATTACTATCAACAAAAAAATTAGACACAACAAGTTGTTCAATCGAATCACATTGTCTATCTTCCATGATAGCATGTCTTCCACCATTTCCACAACACTGATAGTTCTCACTTCTATCAAGACCCCCTATGTGAAGACAAGGTTCGAAAACATACAACATCTAAGAAAATGAATGGAACAATGGTGAAATTTGGAGACACCCTACAACAAAGCAAATAAACATTCCAACGAAATGTTCTTCTAGCAAAACATAGAGGCATCCAAACTTACGGTTAGGCAGGGCATCTATTTCTTCGTTCCACAAAGTTCAAAAATATGGTGCTTGCACCTGGCCGTCAGGAAGGAATATTGGTTGCAGTGGTTCTGAATCTATTTGTTGGACAGTAATCATTTCCACATTGTTCTACAAAAAATAGGGAAAAAAAACAAAATAGTAAAAATTTCACATGAACAAGGAAAAAAAACAATGGAATAGATCAAAAATTAAGTGCTAACGTTGTTGCAAGAAGGCATTGCACACAAATTCCAGAGAGCTAATTATATTGACTATATATTTTCTATAAGGAAAGTCCCATCCGTCCTTAGTAACACAATCCCCAAAATTTCCACCAATCTTAGGAACCATGTCATTATCAGCAAACAACCCTGATGTCGCAAATTCTTTATTCATGTCATTCTGGCTATGTCTGAATATAACATTTCCTTCATTGTTTTCAGACAAAAGATGATCGTTGCTTATACGAAGACTCTCTTTCCATACACGATGTTCCCAAAGAAGAGAAAATGTTAGTAAATATTGCAAGAAACATAAATTCTTTCACATCGCAAACATGTAGGAAAATGATCATCCAAATGAATTCTTCCTCACACTAAAGCTAAATTATTTTCATACTTATGATTTACATCTCCTCCTTCTTGTTCATTTTTTGAAGCTCTTTTTTGCACTGGTACACAACTCTTGTCTACACTCTAATGACATCCTTATTTTTTTGATACCATTGTCGTTTGTATTCATTTGTTCATTGGCTTGTACCAGGAGACCGAGGTATTTTTGCACCACTATTATTTTTTCATTCTCTCAACATATCTATGACAAAGTTAAAGTCTGTTAAAATTTCCTTTTCCAATTCCCTATGAGGCTAACACCCACTCTTCCATCTTCATAAAACTTAAACTCCTAACCCTCCAAAACTGTAAACATGAACTAAATTTCCACAATAAATACGTCTAAATACTAACATAAAGGCCCTCTAATTGCAGCAACAAACAAACACAAGCAACATTTGAAAATTTTTGTTTCTAAAACAAACATCAACAACATTGTTTCATTCGCCATATCGCTGGATAGTACAACCAGACCATAGAAAATATTGAAAAAAAATTAACATGCTTAGCATTGTCAGCAGATACTTTGAATGCTTTGAATAATGAACACCTACAAACAACCAAAGAAAACACACAAATGAATCGTATATCGATATGTATAAAACAAAATACTTCCTTCTGAATATGAAGAATTTTTTTTCCATTTCCACATATTGCAAAAGAGAAATAAATTTGAGCCACATTGCAAATGATTAATAATATTAAAAAAAAAAGTTGCAATAAACATATCCAAATTTACCATAGTTTTGTCCTCAACATAACTTCAAAATCCGGATTACAATGATTTGGAGAAAATGTTTATATACATTAAACAATATTGAAAAAAACAAACATGTTCAAGCCTCAAAGATTAATTCAATATATCCACACGCAGTGCAGATATGTCACCCATAGAATCTGCATTCATAATAAGTGAAAAAACATTTCCATTTTCAATCAGGTCATTGAAATCTTCAATCACTTGCAGATTGAACCCCAAGGCTTCGATCAAGGAAACTCCATCAAAAATTGTTGTTTTTCACAATTTAGCCACCAAATCATATGGCCTTATAACCACTTTTGAGAAACCCAACAAAAAAAACTTTTCTTCAGCCATGCGTAGAGGAAGGTAACTTAGACATTTACTATTTATATCCGTGGAGATAGATTAGAGCAGCTACCATCTGTACCCCAATCATATTCAAAATATTCCAAACTTCTCTCCTTCATGACTTGACCAAATTCAAAGTTGTTTATCTCTTCAAGGGACCAAACAGAGGTTAAACCATTATTAACAACACAAACAAGTTGATTGTTGTATAACCCTAATGACACACATTGTTTATCTGAATACCCCCAACTGTTTCTTTTCAAATCCAACTAGTAGATAGTGTAACCATATGTAGGGTAATCTCCATAATCTTTGTCTGATAAAGCCATAAAAACTTTCCTTTGAAGAAGATAAACTCCTTTGGTGGCATAACACCACCATATGGAGGCTTCGTCCTCTTCCAAAACATGTCGACACTGCTGCAAATGAGATAATGTGAATCCATGTTTTTAGAAACATGTTTCAATAAGACCCATTCATATTTTCATGGACTGCATGTTTCCAACAAAGAGAAGAACCCCCCTTCCCCGAGAGTACGAGCCCCAACATTTCTAAAAGTATTTGTAAAAGGGTTGACAATGAATTAATTTTTTGTAAGCAGATAACCTCGAGACATGCTAAACAAAATCATAGATCCCATTGTACATTGAGTTTTTTGTTTAGAATGAAGAAAAGGAAAAAACATGGTACACAAGTGACCATTATCGTTAAGTTAGGATGAGATGAAGCAAGCATGGAGCAAACGACCTAAGAAATAAATAAATCCCAACTCTTTGTCACCTCATCGAGTGCTACTGGCGAGAAAAATTGGGTTTTGCAAAATAATACACCATTTTATACAAACCAACTTAGCTTTCAACAAGACCGATAAAGGAAAACAGTGAAAAACAATCTCGATAACCTCAAATGGGAGAAATTTCCAAACAGCCAGATCCATACTAAAAGAAACAACCTTCCTTGGGAACAAAGGAAAATTTGCCTTCCCTACTGCAAAGAAAATACAAAAAAACATATGAATCACAAAGGCCACAACATTATTTAATTACATCTATCAACAAAGAATACCAAATTTCTTCCTAACATTGCCTATAATGGAACTTCACTTGTTCTTCCTGGTTGAAAATATTGAGAAAACAAAATATTGTGCACCAAACAAACATTTCCACAACAAGATAATAATGCTCAATAAACGAAATGAAAAAGGACCAATGATATAATCAAGTAATTGCAACAAAAATAACGTCAAACTCTTAAAAACATTACACTTGTTAACATTACAAAAGGCAATTTCATTTGCAAAATATCAATGAAACAATAAACCAAGCATTTCCACAAACATGTTATGTGGCCAAACAACTAGAAATATGAAGGTCAATGCATCTCTAACCACCCCAACAATATTTGTCTAGATGTTAATTCATAGCTAAGGAGAAAAATGACATCTCTACATGAAAGAAAAACATAACAAAGGAAAAGATATTTTTCTTCACGTTTCAACCACTAGTTTTTCCAATATTCCCAATAAATTTTATAAATTATTAAAAGTTGTTTATTACTATTTACACATTCTATCATAATTAACCACTAAACCAATTATAAATTTAATAAACATGTCACGTGGTCACGCAACTTTATAGATGTGTGATTTGAATTGACCATATCTCTCAAAAAAGGAAACTAAACCAAATTTTGGGAAAAAATAATTTGAGCTAATTAAATATGCTTCAAAATGAGTTATTGTGCACCCTTTGAAATGGTATGTAGAGGTCATGTCACCTACATGAAGTTTGTTGAAGATTACTGCCTTGCATTCCATCCATTATTGTGTTGCTATGGCAATCATACCATTATAATCATGCTAATAAATGGTTGAAATAAGGTCAGCCAAGCTTCTAGATGATGCATATAAATATTTTTTAAGTCGTGGCATGGTTGTATAAATTTTCAATAATTATGAATGTGAAAACAACAAATGCAAAGGGCCATAAAGGATACAAAGGGTTTGTAGAGCAACATGGGTTATTGTGGAGGTCATGGAACCTATGTGTTGTAGAACAATGGATGTAGTGAATCCATGTAAGGATGATCTTGTAGTGGTCAATGAAGATCTGAGGGTAGAAAACATAACACTTCTTGTGAACCAACTATGATACTTAGAGTGTATCACCCAACAAATGGATTCCAAAGGTAACAAAAGGAGGTTGGAGATTGCTGCAAAACTTTGAAACTGAAATATGCTTCTAACCTTGGTTCACATGCAGTGGTAATCTGCTCTGATACAATGATCTAGATCTTAGATTCTAAGATCTAGATGACTTGAATTTCGAGAGAGGAGATAAGGCATATATTAGATTTTCCATGAAACTAATCATAAGAATATTGATAAAAATGCAAGAATTGAATACATCACAAGAAAATAGAGAGAGAGAGAGAGAGAGAGAGAGAGAGAGAGAGTAGAAGAATAAGGATTCCATTAAGAAGAATCATTATATGCAATGAGGCTAGTTTTGGGACCTCTCCTTCTCAACCTTCACTCTCTTCATATTACCTTCTTACAAGGTGTCTATTTGAAGTCAACTTTGGTTAGATTTGAACCCATCGGTTAAATATCGATCAAGTTCCCTTTGAAATAAAAAAAAAGTGACTTGACTAATTACTATTTTTGTTAGGGTAGACATTAAAATCAAGATCTCTTTCTTGTGCAAACATAACATAAAAATACTTGTGTTTCATTGTGAATTTATACTGCATATTTGAATGATTGTGATTTCAAGAGAAACCACAACATTGTTGACACTCTTGGTCTCTTGTAGTGATTGTCATTTCCAATGCAAAACATAATGTTGTTGAATCCATGCCACTGATCAAGTTCCGGGAAAAGAAAATGTTAAGGGAAAAATGATTGCAACAAAATATAAAGTGCAACAAAAACAATGATGATGTTGAATCTAAAATGCAAAACAAATTTAAAAAATACAAATTAATAGAAATCCTTGTAATTGAAATTTTTAAGATATCTTATATTATCTTTTATTTTATAAAAATAAAATGAAATTCACAAAAACCTTAAATTCTCATATAAAATGAAACTCACATTAAAAAATCCCATTGGAGTGGAAATTTGGCTTATGAAAAAAATTCAAATACATCCCAAGTAAATTCTGCATATTTATGTATTATATTACTGATCTCGCATATCATTGGAAGTGATATTAGTCGAGCCTATGAAAAATTATGTGTATTTTAATAAGATGAAACGTTTAGAATATGAAAATGAAAAGCATAATGCTTGGACCTCTACATGGATTTCTTAATGTGTTATCCCAAATCAGATATTGAACGTTGTAAGAAAAGAGAGTGTCCTTGAAAACCAGTTGAGCTCTACAAACATATAGTTGGTGATGCGACCATTGTAGAACCTTCGAGTTCTCGAAGTGGGAATAGCTCAAAGGTATGAAAGTGCATAAAGTGTAAAGCCAAAATATATATCTTGACCCTTGCAATGACTTGAGAATTTCCAAATTCTCGTAGTTCGTGATTGGGTGTGAATTCGCAATACCCTTCATGATCTCATCATTTCTTGACTTAGGATCACCTTGACAGATCAATGTGGAGGATAAGGTATAAAATATCATTTTCAAGAGTACAAAGTTCTCAACCTTTTCACATGGATCCCTCTAAATAGCGATCATGGTGGAAGATTATGTACATCTAATGGAGCAGGGAGAAAAGTTTAAATTTTAGAAGGCTTACGAAAGTCGTGACATCTATATCAGTATGTTTGGAGGATTCACAGTCATTTTAATTTGGAGGATTCACAGTGATTTTAATTTGCAGTGAGAAATATCTTTCCATAAAATTATAGAAATTTAATTTAAATGAAGAAGAAATATAATTTTTTTTTTAAGAAATGCACTACAAGATTTTCATTAAATTGAAATGATATATTACAAGATTTTGATTAAATTCAAATTTTATTTTTACATATTATATGGTTTATTTTATTTTAAATCTGGTAATAATTTGTTAAAATTGTAGAATGTGTAAAATCTAATTTTTTTTATAAAAATTCTAATTTAAATAAAAAGAATTATAATCTTAATAAAAAATTATACCACCCCAAAATCATAAAATAACTAAATTAACTCAACTCAATTGAATTTAATTAGTAAATTGTTTCATTTGGAGAGCCATTATCAAATATCCTTGAGGCCCGACTTAGAACTACAACTAGTCCACGCTCCTTGCCAAATATTTCAATGGCACGACTATGCTAATTATTCAAAACCTGACCTCTGACTAGTGTCCCACTGGAGTCGACAGTCGGAGACCAGCTCCGCTCCCTTAGCGCTTTGTGGTGCCGACTTCCGATTGGTCGCCGCTCCTTTAACATTTCACAATCTCGACCCAATTTCAAAATTTCGCCGAGGCTAAAGAAAATTTTGAATTGAGGGGTCACGCAAATTAACACAGTGCACCCATATGTCATGGATTCTATTATCAACACTGAGTCAACGAGTTGTAGGCCTTTGGGAAACAGGAGTCCACTTCATACTTGGATCCTCCACTTTATTCCCTAAAATATATCTAAATATTTGGTTTCGGCTCATGGAATGGAACCAGAAGTGTTGGACTCAAATATCTTATTGTTGTCTATTATGTCATTCAAGAAAGTAGAGACATCACACAACAATCCCAATGACCATTAAAACAAGAAAGACTAACTCTGATCGTCGGGGACTCTGATCATTGGAGACTATTTTCGTTTGCATCTCCGGGGACTCTAATCATCTCTTCCTCTACCATCCGTCTATCCAACGCTCTGATGCAATTTCATTTAAAAATAAAATAAAATAACATATCATATTTTCCGCATGTCATTTCATGTTCCATGGTTGCATGTCAGATGCATGTCCATAGATATGTTTCTCAGACGAAGCATATTCTCCCCACATTTAATCTCATCCATCCAAATTTTTTTTATTAAAAAAAATCAATGTTAGCTTTTCCACCCCAGGTTGAAATAAGGGAGCCTTCGGCTAATAAAATTACGATTTAACTAATTAATTCTTAGAGCGAGCACGTGATATTATAAAATCATTATTGTTTAACTAAACAACCGTGACTATCACGGTTATTTACCTGTGATATTAATTAGTTTATGTTTGGGTTAATTTTTATTAAATTATTAATTTAGAATTTTATCAACTAGCAATTGCACCACATGTTGCAATGGAAACATCGTAAGGTTGTAGTATGTTAAAAGAAATTTTAGAAACTGGATAAATATTGAAAAGAAAGTATTTAATTGGATCATCCATATGAAGTTTTCTTTGACTTCTTACTAAAAGAAGATTTTTACAAAGTTATGAGGGATATAGCGAATATTTTTATAAGTATAAAAAATGATTAGCAAAGCCATTATGGAGTAATTTAGTATGTTTTTGACTCGTGATTACATCATTTGCTTGTATACTAAGTAATAATAAAGTTAAAAGGAAATCATAAATGTGGGCACATCACTTTTGTGGCCCATTGTAAGGACCAACATCCATACTATATATTTTTCTTTTTTTTCTTTTTTTTTAAAAATAAATCACAACAAAATACAACCAGAAGAGAAACACATTGGGAATTCAAATTTATTCAGCATTGTTTAACACATCATAACATTTACATACATTAACTAAGACCATAAAGCAATCATACAAGATAATATTGCAACACATATGTATCGTTCACCAGGAGACGAGATAATATTGCAACACATATGTACCGTTCACCAGAAGATGAGACTCTGCTTGCTTTGTTGTTACTAGTATTCCCTTGTTGTCGGTCACTTCCGAGAGTGAATGACGACGTATTTGATCCGAATGCAATGACCCACCGATTAACCTCCCAACCTATTCCTTGGGTACTCTTCTTCCCCGCGGACCCCCGAGTTGCAATGGGGTTATACAATGGAGGAATGCAATAGCTGGTAGAGGAGAGCACTCCTTGGCCCAAGAGTCCCCTCTCTAAAATCCTCTACCTCACCAAATTCACTATAGTTTCGTAATCACTGCTCTAACATAGTCTCATCCATCCAACAATAGGGTCCCCCCCCCCGCCCCCCTCCCCAAAAAAAAAAAAAAGTCCTTTCACCCATGGCTTGCCCCTTCTTTTATAGGAGTCCTCATAGGTGACACATGGCATGCCATGCATAATTAATTGTTTTTATAATTCAATAGTTTGATTATTCACCCACCCATGTGTCACTCTCTCATCAAGGGTCTCCAAAATTATTTACTTAAATTTTAATTTAAAACTAATATTTTCCACCTCAACGAGATTCCTACTTCTTCTCCTAGTTGCCTCTTGATCCCCGTTTTTATTCCTTAATTTTTGTTCATTATTAAAGCCAATTAATGAGTCAAGATTTGATCCCCCATTTACTCCCTAATTTAACTCAAGTTATCTCTGAGATGGATATTCTTATGTTGGTTGTTGCCACATGGAGGTTCTCTACATTTTTCTAAAATTTAATTTATTAATCTTATTTTAATTCACCTTCCTCTTCTCTTAATTAGGTTTAACTAGTTTAAGATTAATCTTTATCATTACATTTATGTCCCTCTTTCCTCTTTTTACCTAATTAAACTGCATAATCTACCTAATATTTTCCAACATGGAGAGGGTAGAGTTTTTAAGATAAATATTTTATTTTTTCCCATAATCCTCTTAAACCAAGTTTTATTCTTGATTTAATTACCTCGGTTTCTAACATCATTTACCCTTGATGTAAATTTACCTAGTTTTTATTTCTTGTTTATATTTATTAATTTATTTATTTTTAATGATTCCAAGGGTGCCAAGTTTGGTTGTGCTCTTTAAGAACTTCCCTTGAAGTTCCAAGGGTGTCACACCTAATAGTTTATTTGTGATGCCGAGGGTGCCAAGTTGGTCATGCCCTTCAATAATTTCCCTTGAATTTCTAAGGGTGCCACACCACTTGCCCTTCAAGCATTCAGTGACTACAAGGGGAAAGTATAGGTGCAACGTCATATACCGCTATCATCTCTTATGTTTCCTGCTATAGTGAGATTAATGGTGTCGAGGATCAAGGAATTTTCCTTGATGTGCGCCCCCCGGTACAATTCTCATGAGCGACCCAACTTTGGGACCTGCCCTCATGGCATCGTGATCTTCAAGGCAAAGGTGTTTCAACCTTTCCAGCCCAAGTCACGGCAGGAGTGCTAGTGGGTGAAATCAGGGACACTGTCCCACCCCTCCCATGTAGTTTCATCCGCTTGTACAAACCCATCACCCATAGGTGAGTCATTCGGCCAAGCAACTAATATGTGCCTACAACCACCAACATATCATTAGAAAATAGATAAACATATATAGCAGGTTTTAAAATTGACTTAGAATTTCAAAGACCAATTAATATAAATTTTCATCAAACCAGGTGTTGTCAACTTATGTGAATGCCTCTAATGGTCTCCTGCCATACTCAATAATCATCAATAACAAGGTTTCTCAGTGTTAGTCATTGTCATAATAACATCATCGCCATCACCTAGTCATTCGCACCATTGTTCATTGTGAACCAGAACTAATGCAACTAGGTAACATAGGGGACACATCCATCATGGCTATCATCATCATAACATCAACGAAAACATACCTATCCATAAAAGCTATCATCATCATGATATCAATAGAGAACATACCTAACCCTTAATATTATCGTCATCATAATGTCAATGGAGAACATACATAAACATCGCAACCACTAATACCACAATCACTAATAATAGAGTCATGTGTCTGGATTCTTAACCTGAGGTCCTCAAAGAATAAAGTATCTAAGATAATATCATATTAGGGTCAGGAAACTAGAGTGGGCACTACACCCATGGTCTTAGAGCCCATGGATTATATGAGATGAAGTTGTTAAAAGCTTGACGATTCTCTATTGTAATATACGTGAATTGAGTGGAGGGCTCACCTTGGCTGGTTTGGCCTGTTTTAAGACATGAGAAATAGTAGATATATTATTCAATTTTCTCCTAAGGGATTCGAGGGTAAAATATGGTGTTCATTTATTTTTAATTGTTTATGTGTTATCATGTATTACAAAATGTATTTATTTCTATCTCATTTTTTACTGACAAGTGGTTTCAAAGCCAAGGGATTGTGGCTTGTAGAAGGAGACAATGGTTGCAAATGTCAAAGCATTATATTTTGAGGCTAAAACTAACATAGAGAAGCCTGATTGGGATTTTACCTACATACATGAATATTGTATGAGAGAAAATGGAGGTCTAGTAGGGTGATATGCAACTACAAAAGTGAGATCTAGTGAGGAGATCAACTGTGTGTTAAAATGAGAGAATATAAGTACTGAATAATAATAATAACAAAAAAAGATTACTTTGTAAATGGAATTTGTAAATTATTTAATAGAAATAACAAAAAGAAATATTACTTTGGAGATGAAAATTGTAAATTACATGTATATGGCACCCAAATGTAAGATGGTTGCAAATGTCAAAGCATTATATGTTGAGGCTAAAACTAACATAGAGAAGCCTGATTGGGATTTTACCTACATACATGAATATTGTATGAGAGGAAATAAATGTCTAGTATGGTGATATGCAACTAAAAAAGTGAGATCTAGTGAGGAGAGAAACTGTGTTAAAATGAGAGAATAGCGACATAAGTACTGAATAATAATAACAAAAAAAGATTACTTTGGAAACATAATTTCTAAATTATTGAATAGAAATAACAAAAATAAATATTACTTTGGAGATGAAAATTGTAAATTACATGTATATGGCACCCAAAAGTAAGACTTGGCCTATCCTTTCTTGGAGTAGACCTAGGTGATAGGGAAGAAGGGCATGCAAATGTTTAAAGGGGTGATTGCATGAGAGGAATCAAATATTTTAATTAGTAAATATCTTCTTTTAAAATGTGTCATATATATACTATCTATATATATAATATATATATATATATATTATATAGATATATATATATATATAATATATCTTATGTTGTTAATGATGGAGTAGATTTGTAGCCCTGGGACAACTCAACTAATGATGGTTTTGTAAGTAACTGAAGTATTATATGTGAAGAGGTTTTTGGTTCACATCACCCCAATTCACATATATATATGGAATGGTCATATCTAAGCACATAGCCTAGAGGTTATAGTAGTGGGAGGTTATAGTAGTAGTGGTTGGAATCAACCCCATGTCGCATGAGTATGAGATTGGTCCAATTGCCAATTCCTCTAGATGCAAAGGGAAAAAAAGAAGATAGATTAGATCTACATGTTTTTAATTTTTCAATATAATCTTCTGTTGAACTTTTTATGTAACATTATGTTTTCTTGACAACTTCTCTCCATATGGAAAAACACCTAACCCCGCTTAATTGTAATACACAATTAAAAATATATATTCTTTAAATATTTAGATATAAGAAATAGATCTTACACACTAAAAACATCCTACTAAGATTATTTGCAACCAAAAAACAAAAGAAAAAAACTAAAAATTATTAGAATTATTCTTTCATTAATAATAAAATAGTTATTGGATTATAAAAAATTCCTTTTACAATGGTATAAAAATAATCTAATTATTTTATTACTCTTAAAGTTAAAAGAAATATAATATATGATAAATAATCTAATTATTTTATTACTCCTAAAGTTAAAAGAATTGACAAAATAAACAAAAATATATAATTTAAAAACCAATACATATTAAAAGCATTAATAAAATTGCAATATAGATACCAAAGGGTCAAAAACTCCTAGTATACTATATGATTTAATGTTCACCATTTTATAGGATTTGTCATCATCACTTAAAAAGATCTATTAAAATATTATTATATGATTTCTCTTAATACATTGAGGCTAAATCGGAATACTTACAAGGTGGAAAAGCTTGTCATATAGGAATCTACACTTTTGAAAGTGTATCTTCTTGTAGTATACAAATTGTTATTAAAATTGAGGTTTCCTCATAATTGGAAACCAAAACTCTTTTGATTCTATGTAACTTAAAAAATTCTCGGTAACAAAAATAAATCATTACACATCAACAGTGAAACCTTAAATATCGGGAGGAGTTTAAGAGGCAGGTGCATCTTCTAAAATGTTCATAAAGTTGTTAAACATTAACTGTAGGGAGGAGCTTAAGATGTAGGTGCATCTTCTAAAATGTTCATAAAGTTGTTATTGGAGTCTGCACCTTGCTTCTTTGTTAGCCATTTATAAAGGATCAAGTGAAGTTATTTGTGTTTCTCCTTCGGGTTCAAGTGAGCTCTTATTTCCAAACACTTACATGCGAAAGTATGGGCTATCAACATTTTTGTGTGCCAATATTGTTAAGAATGAAAAAATAGTTTGTTTCAAGAGTCTGATTTGTGTTCAGGATGGGGACTCTCTTCGTTAATATGGTAATTAATTAGAATACTCTTATACTTAATTTTTGCTTCTAAATATCTTTATGTGGTTGTTACTATCTATTGTCCCTTGTCTTTTTAAGCAGATGTTCACTGAATGCGAAAATGCGATGCAAAAAATATACGCTTGGCTAGAAATGGCCCCAACATTAAAGCAACATGAAAATGAATGATATAATTGGCTAGCAATGACCCCAACATTAGAGCAACATGAAAATGAATGACATAATAGCAACATGAAGATGAATAACATAATGAAAAGGGTATTAGGGGTATTAATAGGAACCCAGGGTGACGGCTGGGCACTCTTTCTTTGAAATCTCTCTCAGGCTACGGGCTGAAACATCCGCTGGAAAGGTCTTTCAAGTTTTGACCAAAAGAGAACAGAATCTGGGGCGTGCTCCCCCTTCCTGGACGCGGGCTCGTTTTGATGTGCTCTTCGCAAACATCCTGTTCAAGTATGGCAGATTTTCCCTCAACAATGGCTGGATATGGAGTCGATCTGATGGTCTAGGGCCATTTATAAATGGCACAGTCAAAAAAAAAACTCGGGGGGGAAGTATGGACCCGGTCCCCTAGTACCTGGTGTTTTCCCTATTTTCTTTTTTGCAGATCCGGGTTTTTTTCTTCTTGCTGCATCCTTCTGACAAAGGGTCGGCAGATTATGATAGGCAAATGAGAGGTAACCACATCAGGAAACTCAATCCGGGAAACTGCAAATTACATCGGGAAGAATACCGGAGCAAAAATGTGGATCTATCATATCCGAACAGTTTCAGGCAAAAACAACCTGGAGTTTTGCCAGATCCAGAACAAAAATGTGAGAAACGGGACCTGACCGAAGCAGATAGAGTGGATCTGAAGCAAATTTTCATCAGATCAACAGCAGGCAGACACGTTTGTATGCAGATCTGGGACCGGATGAATGTCTTGGAGCTAAAAAGAGAGATCCAGGTCAAACTGGGAGTTCCAGTTGCATTACAAATACTAATTTTTTCTGGGCAATGCATGCAGGATCAACATACACTCCAGCATTACAGGGTTGCAAAGGACTCAAATATTGTCCTCAATCACAGATTGCGAGGTGGATCTAAGGGTGCTACCTCAAAACCTACAGGTTCCTATCGTGATGCAGCCAAAGGAAAAGATTTTCTAAAAGCGAAAGAACCTACAGCTGTCAATGCACCTCCAGGGCAGTATATTGTGGATCAAGCCCCATAGATTCCCTCCATATCATTGGATTTACCAGAGGTAAAATATATATTCTCAGATCTAATAAAAAACGCTGTTATTTGTAGATTTAACGGCTTTTGGCCTAAAACCGATGCTCTGTACCACTGGATTCACACGGTCTGGACAAAAAACTGTCAAATTAACCTATGCTCTAAGGGCTTCTTTATAGTAAATTTCCAAAGAGAAGAAGAAAAGGAAAAAAATCCTCAATGAAGGGCCATGGTTCTGGGGCAATGCGGGACTGTTTATTACCCCATGTTTCCCGGAGTTTGATGCCAATACTATGGTGGTATCAAGGATGCCAGTATGGGTAAGGTTGCATAATCTTCCAATACATTTTTGGCACTATAAGGCCTTATTAACTATAGGGAATTCCCTTGGAAGAATGTTAAAGGTTGATCTAGAGAGACACATAAAAGGAATTTTTACATTTGCTAGGATATGTGTCGAGGTAGACCTTAGCCAAGGACTACCTGAAAGCATCATTTTGAACTTCAACAACACACAATGGAAACAACCTTTGGACTATGAGAATACAGCATTCAGATGCAGGGGATGCCAACAAACAGGTCACTTGTTCAACGCATGCAAAAGCCAGAATAAGAATAAGCCACAACAAAGGAAGCCAAAGGGTTGGCAGAACATAGACGAGGTTGCAAAGAAGAGAGCAGCTGAAAAGAAAGCCTCTTCGAATAAAGAAGACGAAGAAACATAAGCAGAAGAGGATGATATCACCGCAGAGGGTGATGAAACAGGGAACCAGAAGGAAAACACATCAGAACACAAGGCTCCACAGTTTCATCCAAACTAGGCAGAGACCCACCAAGATTAGGCTGAGCTGACAAGCGCGGACCAAAGTATGGGGGGTAACAAACGGCATCACCATTCAGATACATCAGATTCCGACAAGGAAACAGGCTTGTAGAATTCTGAATCTCAGTTAGTCATTGTTTCAACCGAGCCCACTCAAGGAGAGTGGCGCAAGGTCGAAAAGAAAAAGGGGCGAAAATCTTGAAGTGTGGCTGTCCGCTTCTTCCCTCTTTTTCTGCTTTTCTTCTCTTCTCTTATCTTTTTTCTTTGTGCACGTTAGCTTTCTAACGCTGCGTTGGGTGTGAAAAAGCTTTTAATGCCCAGGCTGGCATCTTGTGAAATGTTTTCTTTGCATAAGCTGTTGTAACTTTTCATTATTTTATTAATAAAAAGTTACCGTTTTTTTCCTTGGAAAAAAAAAAATTGATAGATTAAATGGCTAGGCATGAAGCATCTTCAAAATGTAATTTTGTTCCTTACTTCGAATTGAATAAAATTAAGGTTTTTTTTCTTGGTAAAAATTGATAGTTTAAAATGATAAATTTATTTATAAATTTAAAACAAACGTTAAATAACTAACAAACATTTTTTAAACAACAATTATTTCACCTAATGCCACAACAAAAACAACCTAGAAGAGTTCCATATGATTCAGATCCTATTGTACATAATGTAAAAAACAACCACAAAAAAAAAAAATAAAAAAAATTCGTAGTTATATTTATCATGTACGTAATTGCACATAAAAGTTGAAACTAGAAAAAGAAATTGCATTGACAGTGATTATTTCATATACATGCAACATATGGAGTAAATAATTGAGTTGAGTTAACTTAACTTAAGAGATCTAAGCACTAAAACAATGGCAATGCTATGATTTCACCCATAGTCAGGGGAGAGCTAGAAAATTTTGAGTTTTTGTAAGAACTAACACTAATGATATTTAAACATTGTAGTGATATTGAAACACCATAATACATGTGTGCTTACAAATTTGGTTGATCTTTTCGATAATCAACTCTTTGTAAATGACTATGCTTAAAACATTAGCACAAGATTTAACAACCCATCCCTAATTATTGTAATTGACTCTGGCTTCATTGGAGGTCAAATGATTGTATCCAATTGTCGGTACCTTGTGCCATCTATCTTGCTTCATGATTCTTCCAAGTCCTCAGCAGTTAACACCTGTCGTTATACAAACCATATTTCACGGTCTGCCATCCGACGGTGTGGAGGAATTTCCGTTGGGTTAGGGTAACTACCACTTTTTGTCTAGCCTCCTGCCTGTCATTTTGGTTTCAGTCGTGAAGAGGTCTCGGCTCTACCATCCTTTGGTCTTAGAGACACCTATCTCTACAATATTTGTTTCATTCGAGCTTCTTGCAAACCTGATATCATTGTTTTTCCTTCCTCGACTAAACAGAGGGTTTCTTCCCTGTTGTTTACGACCAGGCAGTGGCTCGACTCTTTTCTTATGTGAGGTTTAAAACAATGTAAACTTTGAAACGCGAACTCATACTGTTACCCGTTTTGTAGAGATAGCAAAAAAGTGACCCGATTTTGAAAAGGGGTGATGCAGAACACACATGTGTTTTTTAGAACTTAGTTTTTGGCACTATAAATTTTTTTATGTACATTGCGTTTTATAACGGTAGTGTTTTTTATGCTGATTTAAAAATGTGGTAATTCTACACCAGACACTTTTTTTAAAAGGCATTTTTTTTTTCTAATGTATGAAATGTAAATAATTATTTTGTAAATTTAATAATTTTTGAAGTGGTCTTTTTCTTCATATTTTCTTGTTTTTATTTTAATTTTATTTTTTTTGTAGTGATGTTTTTATTGTTTCGCATATTTAAAGAAGAAAGTCGATATTTTGAATTTTTGATATTCTACATAGTTATACATCATTAATTAATTTTTCAATCCACAAGAAATAATTGTTTCTAAAAAATAATATTTTTAACAATGGACATAAAAATAGCCATTTTTAACATAAATATAATTAAAAAACTACACGTTTTGATAATTTTTTGCTATAATTGACATGCGAAAATCACAATTTTATATGAAAATTTTAATTAAAAATAGTTAAATAATAGTTTTTTTTATGAATTTCATGTCCAAAAAATAATAATAATCACTTTCTTTTTTCAAAAAATAATGATTAACTTAAAAATTAATGCGAAAATCACATATTACAAATATTGAACACATAACAACCTTAATTGAGTGTATATTCTTCTCATAAAATGTCAAAGTCAAAACATTACAAGTATAACTACTTAATAGTTACAAAAAATGAGCTTGACTTCCAAGCATAACTTAAATTTAATCAACAATGTCACGTAATTCAAACTCTTCGTCCTCTAGAGTTTCATCATTGTCTTCTTCCACAATATTTTCTGCTTCCTTTTGCTCATTTTCATCTTCTAATAGATCTTTGATGTCTGTGAATCTCCCAATGTATGTCTTTCCAAACATCCCATGTAATGGTGGTTGAGGTTCCTTTGCCTTTTTTGCCACACGTGATTCACTAAAGTCCCCTTTCTTCAACCCAATTTCTTGCATTGCATCTGGAATATCTTGAAGAGCATTAACTCTTTGTTGAATGAAATTGCACTGTAATGGATCTTTTTCAATTGCAATGCAATTTCTTCATTTTTGAAGGCAGCATGCTAGTGTTGTACTTAATTATCAAGCACAAAATAAATAATGAAGTAAATTAGTACAATGACATATTAGTTAAAAAAATAACATATGGAAATTCAATTCTATATAATAAAACTTACCTGAGCCAGAAATAAATCCAGAACCCAATCTCCTTCATTTGAACATATGTCTATAAGATAGTTAATCAATAATTATGGTTTTTGATAAATGTTAACTATCTCTCATTTTGCTTCTTTGTCTTCATATGTTAGTTTTCTCACAACATCATCATAAGTCAGTATTTAGCTATGACTCTTTCTATCTACCTGATTAAAAATCATAGACATATAGCTATCATCTTTTTCCCAAGTATCAATATGAATGAACTCACAATCATTTATAAATACTTGATCATCACGGTTAAGAAGATTTGACTTTTGCCTGTAACATGAAATAGTAAAAGTTCAATCAACTTGTACAT
>APFE031311904.1:2363-19855 GCA_000404065.3 Pinus taeda | reverse complement strand
GGTTTTCTCGTTCAATTTGATAGCCTATTTCCATACAACATTCCCTTCGGAAATCTGTAGTAACATTTATCCTATCCCCACCACATTTTTCTTGAAATTCATTATGAATAAATCTAACCCTTTGGATGAAAGTCATAGACATACTATATTCATTATCTGAATTATGATCCCATGCCACTAACTTTGCTTATGTATCTGATAAACTAGTATAAATGATACATTTCATTGTTTCAAAACGTGGGTTATTGTGATATTCCTCCATCAATTTTCTTTGAGCTTCTGGAGAGTGGTTCCCCCCAAGCACATACTAATTGTATTCAAAACATTTTGACTTATCAAATGCTTCTTTGTTCGGAACTTGAACTGGATCAACAAGAAGCACATAATTAACCACATGAGCATATGGATTGTATCTCATCAATGTCTTCAAGTTGTGAACATGCAGATTGTGTGGCTTTCTAACTTGATATTGACATTGTACTTCACTTGCCTTATAGGTTTGTATGACATTAAACTGAAATGTACGACCACCATCAATTAAGTTTTTCTTTGTCAAATTCTGTTGAATGTCATTTTGTTTTGTTTTGATAATGTCATCCTCTAAATCAACTCCTGGTGTAACAATTTATCTGCTTTCTTTTGAAGTTTCACTAGGTTCTTGATTGCTAGTAATGACTACTTCAAATCTTCAAATTTATTTTTCTTCGTCATAACATTCTCAATAGATTTATTCTTGGGCATTGTTACTTTTGGTATTTTACAACTGTTACACAGTAATTTGTCACTGCCTTCACCCCAGTTCTTCTACTATGTCATGTGTCCAAGTAAAACATGCTCATACTGAACAAATGCTCTCTTATGTGACCCACTTTTCCTAAGTTTTCTGTCTCATTGCGAGAATGGACTTAATATACGCGATGGACAGCGGTTGTAAATAGTCCAGCCACGCTTCTAGCGTGGAAGTACATCTGTTTCCCGCGACAGTCTGATTTCATGCCCCGGGGTGAGGCTATCAGATATCTTTAGTGACGGTCTGACTAGCTACATTGCCTACTAGCGATGTCAATGCTAAAGCTTAGTTATAAACTCGCGATGATCCAGATTGGGTGAATTCATTCCAACAGTCGGCCTTCTAGATGTCTCCAGACCTGGTTGTTGGCATAGTTTGTGTCGCCCTTCCTCCTTTGATATGGCAGTTCCGTCATATGTGCTACCTTCCTTAGGGATAAGCTCTCTCTTCCACCTTTCATGGAGACTCCTTCTCCTATTTAAACACTCACCTTTGATATGATCAGATAGTTGGTAATTTCTTGGTTTAAGCAGTGTTGTTAGTGCTTTTGAGTTTGATAGATAGCTGGTGTGGGTGTGACAAGTGTGGGATTGTTGATAGCTTGTGGAAGGTTGTGAAGAGCCCTTAACTTTGTGTTAAAACTTATGAGTGAGAGAGAGATTTTGTATATTGGGAGATCCATCTTCAAAGAGTGATTGCTTGAGAAATACACTGGTTGGACCCTCTGAGAAGGCTTGCGACGTCAAGAATTTGGTTGTAAGCTTGCTCTTATTTCATTATTAATACAATCAATGATATTTTCCTATGTCTTGTATGTAATTGAATTGATAGCTCATGACTTCTTGACTTTGTGAGTAAATAGATCATTGTTGTTTTCCGATTATGTGCTTTGTTGTATTTCCTTTGCATTGTTTCAGGTTGATCACTCATTGAGGAGAAGGAAACGAAAGCTGTAGTAGTGCAACGAAACTTCATCGACCACCGGTTGAGGTAGGCCTCCAACTATGACTGTTTAAGGAAATCTATTATTGATCTGTCCTTGCTATGACTAGACCCACTCTAGGGCTAGAGGGGTTGCCTCTGTCCGCAGAGGGAACACTTTCCTGCATCACAAGTTGGCGACTCCGTTGGGGAGGTTGTCCTATGTTCTTCTCTTGTTTGCTCTTGTTTTGATTTTGATTTTGTCTCTCTTGAGATTTGGGGATTAACTATCAGTTTTTTGGGTCACTTAGATCGATCTGGGGAATCCCTCTATTGTCTGTCGGATTGACTGGTTTTTGTTTGGGAGGCTTTTGTTAATTTGTCATTGTTTTTAACATCGTCGCGGGAAATAGTTTAACAGTCACACAGACGTCGCGCTCACTCTTTTGTAAAGTCTTGTGCGTCGCTGAATACCATCGAATAGTTGCGACAACTCCTGAAATCAGTACGTCGCGGGAAAGGTGTACTTTCGCGACGACATCGCTCTGTTACTACAACTAGTTGATGATCAGCGCTAGTTGCTTGTGTTGTCCTCGCGACGATTCCCATAGGATTTATTTTCTCAATTCTGCCTCATGAGTTCACCAGTCCTGTTGATCCCTTTCTTTTTTCCTCTTGATCAGTAGCTTGTTTTTCACTGTTTATGGTTAAGGCACTCTTTCTTTGGCTCTGTTGAATGAATCTTGCATTTCTTACCTATGTGACCTAGTTCGTTCTTTCAAGTTCTTGAATCAATTGGCTTGGTTGCTAGTTTGCCCAAGGTTCGTTTGCAAATTTCTTGTTGGTTTGATTGAGCCTTCCCCATTGCTTATTTCTGGTTGACTTTTAGTGATGATTATTGGACCAATCTTTGGTATTGATTCGATTTATTTTCACTACCGAACATAGATCACGATTGTTTGGATCAACCGGTTTTTCCACGCTCGCTTGTTTGTTTCTTTTAAATTTAAAACATCAAAATCAAAAGACTGCATTCATTTAGTATACGAAAGTGAAAGTGAATTTGCATTTCAAGGTTGCATATTGGAAAGCAAATGACAAAATCTCTCATTAGTAGTATCCATGCACTGTAGGGATTGATGTCTGTATGCATTGAGTCATTGCATTTTCTTATCTTGGTTTTCTTGGTTTGGGAATGATCTCTCTACCCTCCTGTAGGTAGGTGTTCATTGAAGTAAAAAGATATTTCGTTCATTCTAGTTGCATCCTAGGTTTTGGTGTATACATATGGTAAGGCCTGAAAACTGAAACATAATTCAAGATCAACTTTAAAATGAACTGAATAAACCTAACAACGCATTGGAGCATAACGCTCATTAATTAGAGGTCTAGGCCAGAGATGTGCTCTGGCGTCGTTAAACCTAGTCACTATTGTTTTCACTCAAGGTTGGGTGATTCCTCCTTCGGTGACTCAATAATGGTCTAGTACGGAATTGTGCTCCCATGTACCGTCGAGTATATGTTGGGAGACCCCACTAGGTTATCATCCTATATCCTTAGGAAGTCGTGACTGCCGCCTTGCAAACCGTAATGCATCGAACACAGCATTCGGGAAGATTGACTGTCGTACGGAAAGTCCTTGGTTTTCATATGACTGCCAAGGTGTATATGTAGTTTTACGAGTTGTTTGGTAAACCTTTTTCCTAGTTCTCCAGAGTAGTCACTTTTGTTCCTTTTCGGACTCCCTAAAAGAAAAGGTCCATCTGAGCACTGGTCACTTCAGGCTCATTAAATATTCGAAGGCGACTAGAGACATCTTTTCGTCCTTTTCTCGACTCTTTAAAGATGAAAAGGTCAAGTTGTGTTCCCGTGTCTTAAAGTTTATTTGGCCACGTTCACATTTACCCTGTTAGATCTTGTTTGCGTTTTAGTTTGTGTAGATTTATTTCTCGTTAGTTTTCCTAGGATTTTGAATTGAATCATCCTGGTGGAATCACCGATCCCGTCTCCCGTTCCAAGTGACCAAGGGTCTCCGTCCTCTGTAGCTTCCGAAGTTCCGGTTGTTAGTGATACTCTCCCTGTCATCCTGAGTATCCAACCGCTTAACTCTCGCGCTCCAGAGGACGAGTCTTACGATATTCATTGGAACCCCATTTGGGAACCTTCCGAAGAAGACTTTCCCGTTACTCCTCCTAGTGTTTCGGTCCCGATGTCTTCTTCTGACATGGATGAGACGACTCCCATCTCCGGTGAAGAATCCTTTGTGACAGAAAGTGAAATACCTATGCCTACAGAAACTTCACCTTTCCATGTTACTTCCCTTGGTGTCACGTTGCCTTTAATATATAATGCTTTGGCAGACATCATCGGTTCTAGATCTCCCCTATTGAGTTCCATATGGTCTCGTACTATCCCTCCGACTTTGGAGTCTTTTATAACCCAGATTCACAATGTGTCCGTCACATCTGTTCCGACCATGCCAACCGTTTGGGTGGCTTCTTCAACCTCTGTTGTCAGTGCCGCCACTGCTTCTTTAGTGGTGACTACTATTGCCAGGCCTTCTGCTGGTCCTACCAATAGTGGCCCAACGACAAGAGTTGTTAATCCTACACTAAGTGCCCCAACTTCTTCTGGTTCCATTCTAGCAGGGGAGGCATATGATCAATATGTTCAAGCTCTTTGGAATCCGGATCCTCAAAATCCGTTTCATTATTATGATTCTTGCAGAGCTCATATCTATTACCCCAGACCTATGCCATATCAACCTGCGGTTGAGTTCATAGTTCCGTTGTCCGTTGCTTGGGGTACCACCACTTATCATGGTGGCCAAGCACCGCCTGCAAATTTTCAAGGGCCACCCTATCAAGGTCAGTCATCTTACGGACAACCTTCTCTAGGGCAACCTGGAGGCCCACAAGGACAACCCTTCCAGGGACAACCATCGGCCTTTGGTGGTTCCTCCTTTACATATTTCGGGCAACCTTCTGGTAATCCGGGAAAACCTTACATACAACAAGGCCAACCTGGTGTCCAGCAAGGCTAACGTTCAACAAGGCCAACCGACTGTCCAACCTAATCAACCTTCTAGACAAATTGGTCAGCCTCAAAACCAACCAGGCCAACCAACTGTCCAATCTGCTCAACCATCCGGCCAATCAGGACAACCCTCAGTTGTGCAAGGACAACCCAGTACCCAGCAAGCTCAACCTTATAGGCAAATGGGTCAACCTCAATCTCACTAGGTCAACCTTCTAGCCAGATGGCTCAACCTCAGTTCTCCCAAGGACATTCGTCTGGGCCTGCTCAACCAAGCACTCAAATGATTGTTGCTTCTCAAGCTCCAACTAGTTTTCAGCCCCAGTCTGGGCTCCAAACCCAATCCGGTCCCCAAATTCAAGTTGGATCCCAATCTCAACCTGCTTATCAAACGTAGCCTGGCTCCCAGGCTCAATTTGGAGCCCAGCCGCCTTATGGTTTTCAGCAATCCCAAGGGAAAACCCAATTTGCCCTATATCAAAATTTTCAACAACTACAGGTAAATCCTTACCAGAATTTCCAGCAACCATATGTTGCTCCTGCAGGCCAAGTTGGCAATCAACGGAATGTTGTGGGGGAAATCCAGGGTCAACCGTCCAGTTATAGTTATAACCTCTATGGACAAAATTCCTACAGACAAAACCCTTACAGGCCAAATCCGTCCGGACAAAACCAATGGGGGCAATAAGCAGCTGGGTGGAACTTTGGTGCTACCTCCTACCTGCGACCTCAGATGTCCTTTAACCCTCAATTACCCTTTTTAGCGAGTTGGAATTACTGGATGTGTCCAAACTGACCAATGATCCCATTCTTCATAATCTGTATTGGCCACCGGTCCCAACTAAAATTCTAGGTGATTGTCCCAAGTTTGATGGTAAATCTGGAGAAGATCCCCAAGCTCATGTCATGACTTATCATCTATGGTGCTCGTCAAACTCATGGCTTGATGATTCAATCTAGCTCCACATTTTTCAACAGACTCTCACTGACTCTGCTGCTAAACGGTATATTGAGTTAGCTCGCGGATCTTTTTACGACTTTAACTCATTAGCTATGGCATTTTTAACTCATTCTCAGTTACCAATTCAATATGAAATGGGCACACATCTCCTGACATCCTTAAAACAAACCACAACCACACATATCTCCAATCATATTCATGAATGGAGACGACGTCGTCGTTTGATTAAGTTTTGGATTCTCGATCAGCTTCTGACTGACTGGTTCACAACTTCATTTGTCGGTCCAATAGCTCGGGATATTTCTATGGGAGCATGTGTAACTGAAGAGCAAGCTATTGCGTGTGCTCAATACCTCGACTTGGTTTACTCCCAGTCCAGTACGCTATATAATTATTTGCCTGATGCTCCGAGACCCAGAACTTCCAAAGCCCCGCCAACACCATCTGTTGACGGCGTTATCAGTTTTGTCAATGCACCCTCTAAGGAATCTTCTGCGAACCCTGGGAAGCAAAAGTCGAACGCTTCGAATGAAACCACTTCTCAGGCTGTATCTAATTCTAGCAACACTTCTGAGGTTAATGTCGTCCAGTCCACCATGGCGGACAAAGCCTCGAAAGGGAAAAAGAAGGGAAAAGGAAAGAATAAGGCTGATCAACCGAAGCAGGAATCCCCTAAACCTCCACTCGAGGAAGGTGCCAAATGAAAGCCTAAGTATGATTTCCTTATTTGTGATGAGGATTACTATACTAAAGACTATGCTAGGTGGTCTGAAGTTAGTCATTTGTTGAAAGGCGCCCCCGGGACTCCTGCCATACTCAAAGAGCCTTTTCCCTCGCAGCAAACTCAAATGGTGGCTGATCCATCTCAATCCTCTTCTCCCTTTGGTTCTCAAGTATTTATGGCTGGGACGATTCCCGTCCACATTAGTACTCGGGCAAAAGAGTATCCGTTGTCTGTCGGGAAAGAGCCCAAGGTCCCCTCTAGTGCTCCTCTGTCCAGTTCTGGTCCCCTCGATATTGAGCGACCTAGCACTGAAGCGGTCATCCGACCTCCTGCTAAAGGCATACTACAGAAATCTTTGGACAACCCTAATGCTCATGCTGCTCAGCACAATAGCATCATTGAGGACTTAGCCTAGGCTCCGTCAGCTATGTCAGGATTAGAAGTTCTCTAGAGCTACCCCTCTCAGAGAAAGTCTTTGCTATTGACCATCAGTGGCATTGACCCAGCCGATTCGGATTTGATCACTTTTGACCTAGTCAGTCATATACCAAGATTGCCTCACCAAATTGCCTTCCTTATTTAGGTCATCATCAATTCTAAAATGATTCATCGTACTGTCATTGATAAAGGCGCTTCTACTTGCATAATGTTTGTTGCTTGTTGGAAGGGTACTGGTTCTCTGACTCTGAGCCAGTCTCCTACGACCTTGGAAGCCTTTGATGGGAGAGAGTCTGGTCCTTATGGTATACTCCAACGCTTGCCTATTACTCTGGAAGGGAAGACGGTCGAAGTGGAGGTCGAAATTGTCAATGCAAATTTAACTTACAACCTCCTTTTAGGACGAAGCTGTACATATGCCATGCGATTCATGGCTTCATCTCTATTCCATGTCATTCATTTTCCTCATCAGGGGAAGATTGTCATAGTAGACCAGTTGTCCTTCTTCGCCTCCTCCTCCGATGGCAACGTACCTTTCATGGAGCATACCTCTGTTCCATGTGAGAGTGTGGGTGTTGGACGTTTTAACGATTCTACCCTTATGGGTGTTTTTTCACTCCCACCTCCCAACATCGCTCCTATTAATATGATTTTTGTTCGCTCTAATCCTTGGATTCTTCCTCCCATTGATCAGATAGAATATTAGGGTGACGAGATGACGTTGATTCCTACCGAGCTCAACTACGTCAAAATTCTTTCTACATCGGCTCCATTCGCCGAATCTGCTCCTTCGAGTAGAGCTCTCAACTCGTACATTTAGTCCTCTTGGCTTGGAGATGGCACTTCTTCAGACCATTTACAGGAAATTTTTCCTTCTGATGAAGCGGTCGTCTTACTTCTTGACTTGCTTCCTCTTAGGGGCTTGGGCTCGCTTAGCAAACTTGGCTGGCTTACTCAACTGAACAGATGCCGAGTCTGAGTCTGGCTTTACTGACCTTGGTTCTAAAGGAGGTAACGTAGGACGGAAGAATCGGGTGTGGATCCCGGCCAGATAGGGGCGGAAGCAGTGGAGAGTTAGAAAAAAGGAGAAGGAGGAAGCCTTAGGTAGGATAGGATTAGGAGTCAAAATCGGTCGGATAAAGGCAAGCGGGGAAGATGGATTTGAACTGGTTGTTTACCTAAGTCCAGTTCAAAAGAAGCTACCCCCTTGGTCTGATCATCACCATCGTTCCTCGTTTCTCCCTACCCATCAAGAAATGCTTACTTGTCTCTAGCAGTTTGCTTCTTGTCTCCCTTCCCAACCCCTTCAAATACCTATCCAGATCCATCAAGTGTCTTCTGAAGGGAATATGGGGAACATTACGCAAACTCAGCCAATTGACATCTCTGTTACACCAGGGATTGCCAAGCACATCCATGTTGGAGTAACCTGTACTTCGGAGGAGATTCAACTTTATACTGGTCTTTTTCGCGAATTCCGTGATGTGTTTGCTTGGTCTTATGAAGAGATGCCTGGAATCGATCCTAGCATCGTGGTGCATGAAATACCTACCTATCCGGGTGCTAAACCTGTTCGGCAGCGTCTATGCCCCATGCACCCCCAAAATGCTGCAGCTATTAAAGCGGAAGTTGAAAAGCTTCTTAAGGTTGGTTTTATTTACCCCATCCCACTCACAGATTGGGTCTCTAATATTGTCCCTGTGACTAAAAAATAGGGCACTATTAGGGTATGTGTTGATTATCATGATATTAATCGAGCCTGTCCCAAAGATAACTACCCTACACCCTTCATTGACCATCTCATTGATGAGTGTGGTGGGAGTGAAATATAATCATTCATGGACGGTTTTTCTGGTTATAACCAGATTAATATTGCACCTGCAGATCAACACAAGACCACCTTTATCTGTACGTGGGGCACTTTCGCCTATAAAAAGCTCCCCTTCGGTTTAAAAAATGTCGGTGCCACCTTCCAACGCGCGGTGTCTTGCGTGTTTCATGATATTCGACACATTGTGCAACCTTACCTGGATGACCTTTCGGCTCATTCAGCAAAACGCCAAGACCATTCGACCCACCTTTGCGAACTTTTTCTCCGTTGTAGACACTATCGTATCCGGCTTAATCCGCATAAGTGTGTCTTTTGTGTTGAGTCAGGTAGACATCTCGGGTTCCTCGTCTCCCGAGACGGTATCCGTCTGGATCCCCTTAAAGTTGAAGCCATCCTGAATCTTCCTCCCACTGCTTCTTTGCAGCAATTGAAGAGTTTGCAGGGTAAAGCAATGTTTTTACGATGATTCATTCCGAATTATGCCGAAGTGGCCAAAGGCTATATGTGGTTATTAAAATGCGACACCCCTTTTCTTTGGGATACCGCTGCACAAGAGTCATTCGAGCACCTCAAGGCTCTCCTTGTTTTTGCTCCTTTGTTACGTCCCCCTGATTATCACCAGGACTACACTCTTTATTTAGCCGCTACTGATACCACCATCGACAGGGTTCTAGTTCAAGACGATGATGATGGTACTGTGCATGTCGTTTATTATCTCAGCCGCAATCTGCTTGATACAGAAACTCGCTATGCCTATGTCGAGAAGTTGGCATTGGCCGCCGTTTGTGCCATCCAACATTTCCGCCATTATATATTATTGCGCATTATGATGGTGATTTTTTATTGCAGCCCGATGACGTACATTTTGTCATGTCAGTTACTGGGGGGCAAATACTCAAAGTGGATTGTCATCCTTCAAGAGTTCGACTTGGAGTTCACCATTGCCAAGTCCAAGAAGTCCCTCATCTTCGCTGAGTTACTTTGCTCTCTCCCATCTGTTACTGTGCCCTCTCGAGTTAGAGGACCATATTCCGGATGAAAATATATTCTTGATTAGTACCCTCAATCCTTGGTACGGGGATATTATTGTCTATCTTCAGAAGTTCTCTTTTCGTCCCGATTTGTCCAAGGATGCTCGGCGATGGATTCGCCATCATTATCAACCTTATCGCATTATTGGGGACACCCTGTACCGTCTCAGCGCCGACTCTGTTCTCTATCGATGCTTAAAATTCAAGGAAGCCAAACGAGTTCTAAATGACTACCATTCTGGCGCCTGTGGTGGTCACATGTCCGGGTATGCTACTGCTCAGAAGATTCTCTGTGCTGGTTATTTTTGGCCCTCTATCTTCAAGGATTGCATTCTTGTCGTCCGCTTTTTTCATGAGTGCCAAATCTACCAATGAAACATGCGTGCGCCTCCCACTCCATTGCACCCTGTCATTACCGTCGGCCCTTTTGCTAAATGGAGCATTGATTATATGACCTGTAACCCTCACTCGGTCAGGGGGCATGGGTATATCATCGTTTCCGTTGATTATTTCACAAAATGGGCCAAGGTGATGCCTACACTATCCGAGGATGGTCACATAGTGGCGCAATTTTTATTCAATCATGTTATTTATGATTCAGAGTCCCTCAGGCTATCATCACTGACCACGGTAAACACTTCCGTAATCATATGATGACTGAGTTAACAACCCAGCTGGGCTTGTGGCATAATAGCGCGACACCATACTATCCTCAGGCCAATGGCCATGTCGAAGCTGTCAATAAAGTTCTAGTTACAATGCTTCAACGCACCATTGGCATGCAAAAATCCAACTGGCAATTGAAGTTGTTCTCCACCTTATGGGCCTACCAAAATTTAGTGAAGGATGCCACTAGGTTCACCCCGTTCCAATTGGTTTACGGTCTGGAGGCTACCCTTCCGATTGATTGTGAGATCCCTTCTCTGAAATTAGTCGTCGAATTACTCCCCAACACTACTTTGGTAGAAGGAAGTCTTCTCTATCTAGAGCAACTAGATGAGACTCGTCGACTAGCCTCTCTAGCCATTGAAGCACAGAAGAGGAGAGTGAAAACTCACTTCGATCATACTGTCCATCCTTGTTCTTTCGTTGAAGGAGATTTAGTCCTGCTTTATGATCAAGCAAATGATAAGCTAGGGGAAGGCAAATTCGAGCCTATGTGGCACAAGCCTTATATTGTAAAGAGAGTTTTGCAAAAAAGGACCTATGAGATGATTGATTATGAAGGGAACCCTCTCGATAAGCCCCAATGGGCTCTATTTGAAAAAATATTATGCATGAACCCCATGCATTCTAATTTGTACATACGTGTGTTTTCAGCAGGTGTGTTGTATGTGTGTTTCATGTCTGGCTTGGTGTGTAGGCATAATTGCCGCTTCTTGTGTCTTTTTTACTTCTTGTGCAAATGTCCAGTACACCTTACATTGGTTTCGCTAATGGTGCCTATCGTAGTACCCACAACCTTTATTCTGCGGCATGGGTGATCTACGATCCTCACAGTGAGTTAGTAGACCTTCAAGGGGTTTGTCTGGGTTGTACCACAAACAATGTCACCGAATATAGTGCTATTATTGATTACTGACCGTGGCTATTAACCTCAACATTCGTTCATTGGTTGTGAATCTGGATTCTCAGCTTATTGTCCACCAGCTTAATGGGCGTTATTCCGTCATCATCGGATTTTAAGGTTGTATTTACGTGTTAAATTATTAGAAAGAAATTTTGATTTTATTACATAACACATTCCAAGAAGATTAAACACGTTAACTGATGCATTAGCAAACCATGTATTAGACAGAAATTTGCGTAACATGTAATCAAAACAGTGTATAGAAGCATTCAAAACACAATAATGAACCATAGGAATATGTGTGTGTATATATATTATATAATTATATATATATATATATATATATATATATATATTATATATATATTATATATTATATCGTGTGGTGCACCGAGACGCTCAAAAAATAAGTGTATATGTCCAAATAGAGTTTGTGTTCTCCGTACATCCGAGACACATGTCTCTCAAAAAAACAGCAGGAAATAAAACCTAGGCATCTACTGCGGTGGGTTATGCTCCCTATAGCACACCACCGCTTGTGCAACTTGCGTCAACAGTGGGTGCACCTTAGGTATCACCCTACTGTATGTATCTGGAACTCTATGGGGACCTCCTCGATCCCCATGTAATCAGGGATCCCCGCCATCAGGCCCTCAAGATTTTGGGCCACTATCTCCACCGAATTGCCAGCTGGGGGAGCCAAGGCCAACTCTCTGATGCCCTGTGGATCCCTTCGTGCCTCTGGAGCCAGCCCTACACGCATCACTAGTCCCACATCTACAAATACCATAGAGTACATCATTAGGACATATGCATGAAAAATCTAAAAAACATCATAAAGGATAAAATACAAAAATAGTATGATTAAGTGCTTTACTGCCGTCATCCCACTGCTCGCCAGTGGGCAGCTGCATGTCGAGGTCTCCACAAAAGTCCATACCAGCATATGGCTAGTCCTCGATGAAGATCGTCTAGTGTTCCAGCCACTCACGGAATAGTGTCCCCCATGACACTGGTCATCTGCCACCTCCTCGTGGCATAACATGTGCCCACCATGTGATCTTGGTCTCCCGCGGTTGAGGCCCATCCAAGTCCATATCCTGCAACTAAAGTGCCGCCACCCGCTCTAGCATGATCAGGATCAAGATAGACCCATAGCCAAATTGTTTCGTCTCCCCACGGCGACATTTGGTCAGTTGTCTCTTCATGTTGGTCATCATTGTTTCCGCCCAGTTGAACATGGTCGGGTTGAGGCATTCAAGAGCCAACCAGAGTTGGGTCTTTGTTGCCTCATGTTGGGCTTGGGAGCCCACTGCCCTCGTCACCATAAATAGAATTGCATGAAGAACCAAGTCTTCCACCGTCAGAATTGCCACCTTCCCACTTTTTGATTTGCGTGCCTATGGGCACACTCATGCCATCAGCGTGTCTAGTGATTAGCTCCCGATCCGTTGGCCTTCTAGAATCGGCCTCTCGCTGTGACGGGACAATCCGATCAAGAAATATATATCCGTAGCGTCGAACTCAATGTCTCTGCCCCGGATAATGAATTTTCCGTATATTGGGTTTCAGGCACGAATTAGTAGCTCTAATAAATTGGGTTGGGCCCGAAGGTGCGGAGTGAGGAATAATTTTAGCAACCCACATGCACATAAAGCATTTCGACACCCAGCGTCAGCAAAGGCTTCCTCATCATTGACATCGTGAGTTCGTTCCTACCAAACAAATGCCATGATGCCCTACATGACAAGAAAAATGAATTAGAACTCCTTTTACAAATTTAAATTCATAATTTACACAAAAATTCAATTTAACATCATCGTCGTGGCTATTTCTAAAATAGCGGCGACGACGCTGAGGCCATAGGTCATTTTTCTCATGATCATCACAAGAATACATCAGATTCTCACGACAATCCGAAGGTGCTACATGTAAATCATGCTCGGTTATCGCGGACCCGAACGGCTTTCCCGCGACGACCAAGAGGCGGACTCTGATTCAAAAATCCATCTAAACTCACCTACCTAACACTAAATTGGATAAAAAAAACTACTAAAATGAAGCGTAGGGAGAAATGTGCTTACTTAGTGAAGGTTTCAGGACGAACCGCGGATGGGTGAGGCCGGAATCAGCTTGAGAACTTTGCTCAGGTTGGTGCTCCAAGCACTCCAAGGTAAAATAAACAGTGCAAACGGTAAAAACAAATGAATTACCCCCCCTTTTTATAGTAATTTTTTGAAATATTAAAAATTTTACTTTAGAATGTGGGTTTTTTCCATTTTTATTGCATGGTTAATTGGAGTTTTTTGTTTTTAACTGTGTTTCTGAATATATTAATCATTTATGTCGAATCGGTTTTACATTTGACGTGTTTTGTGCAGAACTACAGGTAGTGGAGTTATGTTGTACTTCGTGTGCGCTTGATCTGTAAGTCTTCTTTAACGCTCTTTTCCGACTTAAAAGACGAAAAGATAGCCGAGTTGTCCCTTTCGACCCGTTAAACGAAATGAGAGGCTGTCCGCTTTAAGCTCTTTTCCGACCGTATAAACGTGAAAAGATTGTTGAGCTTTTCTCGTTTCGGGATCGTTATTGGTTACGAAACGACGTGGTTTCGATCGCTTTTCTACTTATTCGAGTCGAGGTCACTAATCATGAAAAGTACTCCTTGATCGTAATGATCAAGCGGTTCTCTCAAGTATTGTTTTATACTTTTTCGGGCTTGAGGCACACTAATCTACGAAAAAGTACCCCCCTGGAGTTTTCTTTTCCGTGTCTTTTTCAAACTCCCTAAACATGAAAAAGACTTCGAGTTTTACCAATGTCAGACTCGTTAAACCCTGACGGAATTGGACTCATCACCATGACAAGACTCGAGCTTCTCCTCCCTAGGGCTTATTAAACTATTACTAGGTTGGATTCGACCAAAGGTCGAACTTATATTACAAGAACATGCTAATTCCCTTCAAGCTTGTTTTCAAAAATAATTGGGGTACTCGCCAGCAATGGTGGGGGACAATTTGGAAATCAACATTGATTATCTATGGTAGCTAGTCACTCTTGAACATCGACACTTTTGCTTCTTGTCAGGTTGGGATATCCGTACATCGTCATTTGGCCTTCCGGGGTTTTGGGTTGCCATTTAGCCTCATTCCATCTGATCCATGTTGTTTCCATCCAGCCTCTGATCCCTCGGTACGTGAATGCTACCACCCTCCAGGTTCGTGTCGCCGAAATATTCAAGAGTATAATCCTTTTGCAGTTTACATCCTTACCTCCTCCTCTGATACTCTGTTTCGCCATCTACCACTTGTTCCCTATCTCGTGTCGTTGATGTGAGAAACATTATGGCCCTCCTGCGATGGATCGCCCCTTGTCGACGTCAGTTCATTATCCAAGAGACTGATCTAGAGATCCCCGTTGGTACCTTGGAGCTTACATGCCTCAATGGCAAGCTCTTCACGCCTGACGATCGACTTTCATCATTGGTCGTCATTTGGGTGATTCCATGAGTGTTCAACTTCAGCTCATTCTTCACACTTCATGGATTGTACTAAACAGTGCCTTGAGAACCATTGGCATTATTGGTGATTTCTCTCACGCTTGTTAACAGTTTTCATCATCGACCAGTAATCAAGCGACTTTCTATCATGCTCGACCTCAGTACATCTATTCGCATGCTAGAATTTGTACTATGGTCATTTGGGTTTCAAGACCCCGAACTCAGATTACACATGTTCGGGCTACGTGGATTGGTTCATGATTACATGACTCATTGATGGATCGTTGTGCCCATACCTGAGTCTTCATGGATGGCTGTGACCATACCGTTATATATGGTCCTACTAGCGGGATGGATGTGTCCATACCACAGACCTAGTTTGTATGTCTTTTGGATGGCGGCGCCCATGCCTAGACTACATGTCTTTCAGAGATATCAGTTGTACTTACGCCTGCAGGTTCTTCCAGATGGTGTTCCAGTTTAGTCAGTTTCATAAAGCATTTCACCCCTCCCACTCTCTCAGGCTTCATACTTTAGGTGGTATCTGTTACACAATAATTTGTCACTACCTTCACCCCAGTCCTTCTACTGTGTCATGTGTCCAAGTAAAACATGCTCATACTGAACAAATGCTCTCTTATGTGACCCACTTTTCCAAAGTTTTATGCCTCATCGCGAGAATGGAATTAATATACGCGATGAACAGCGGTCATAAATAGTCCAGCCGCACTTCCAACGTGAAAGTACATCTGTTTCCCACGACGGTCTGATTTCATGCTCCGGCATGAGGTTATCTGCTATCTTTAGCGACGGTCTGACTGGCTACATTTCCTACTAGTGATGTCAGCGCTAAAGCTTAGTTATAACTCGCGATGATCTAGATTGGGTGAATTTGTTCCAACAGTCGGCCTTCTGGATGTCTCCAGACCTGGTTGTTGGCATAATTTGTGTCGCTCTTCCTCCTCTGCTATGGCAGTTCCGTCATATGTGCTACCTTCCTTGGGGATAAGCTCTCTCTTCCACCTTTCATGGAGACTCCTTCTCCTATTTAAACACTCACCTTTGATATGATTAGCTAGTTGGTAATTTCTTGGTTTGAGCAGTGATGTTAGTGCTTTTGAGTTTGATAGATAGCTGGTGTGGGTATGAAAAGTGTGGTATTGTTGATAGCTTGTGGAAGGTTGTGAAGTGCCCTTAACTTTGTGTTAAAACTTATAAGTGAGAGAGAGATTTTGTATATTGGGAGATCCATATTCAAAGAGTGAATGCTTGATAAATACACTGATTGGACCCTCTGAGAAGGCTTGCGACATCAAGAATTTGGTTGTAAGCTTGCTCTTATTTCATTATTAATACAATCAATGATGTTTTCCTATGTCTTGTATGTAATTTACTTGATAGCTCATGACTTCTTGACTTTGTGAGTAAATAGATCATTGTTGTTTTCCGGTTACGTGCTTTGTTGTATTTCCTTTGCATTGTTTCAGGTTGATCACTCATTGAGGAGAAGGAAGCGAAAGCTGGAGCAGCACAACGGAACTTCATCGACCACCAGTTGAGGTAGGCCTCCAACTATGACTGTTTAAGGAAATCTATTGTTGATCTATCCTTGCTGTGACTAGACCCACTCTAGGGCTAGAGGGGTTGCCTTTGTCCGCAGAGGGAACACTTTCCTACATCACAACAACTCTTCTCAGTTCCAATGTCATCTTCAGTAATGGCAACATATGCTTCAATGCCATTTTCAACTTCATCGTCCTCAAAAGTAACTTGTCTACCCTTGCTAGATTTATCCACTAGAGACCTTTTTTTCTAATCCTTTGGATGTAGTTTTGTAGCATCATCAATTACTACATTTTGCTTGTTTTCCATATCTTCTTCTGACACTGAGTAAAAACTGCTGACAACTTTCATGATATCATACTCTATGAAATGAATGCCTCCCAACCTAATTGAACAACTTTCAACAAAATTCTTCCAAACAAAATATCATATGTCAATAAAAACAAAATTAAAAAAATATAGCGAGACATTTTCGAGAAAGTAAAAAACAAATATAAATAACAATACTTATGATGTTTTGTTTCATCTCATTTACGATTTGTTTACACAACTTTATAGATACCTCTCTCATGTCATACAATGAATATGATAGTCCATATTTAATCCTTTCATGTGACTTGGGAGCTTTTGTAAGTATGTAAACAACTTCAGTGTCAGGGACCGAAGACATATTTATGACTCTTCCCGTCAACTCAAAAATTCCATTTTCATTCGGTATATCAATATATAGATATATATTCACATTTTGGCTTTCTCTTTCTTTCACATACCAGATTCTTGATGGGAATTTCACCTCTTTTGAACTCTTCTAGTCTGAAATCATCTTCTTATCATTTGAGGCACTTGAAAGATTTGTAGCCATGAGCTCAGGTGGAGCTCATTCACCAATGTTTTTTGAAGATGCACCTTTAAGAGTCTTTGGTCCAGAAAGATTCACAGAAATCTTCTTTGATGCCATTTTCCTAAAAAATAGAAACACATAAATCAGTAAATAATGAAAACATATTAACTTAAATCCACAACGAAAATATATCATAAATTTTTAATTTGTATAATCAGATAATTGAAATTAAAAAAATATTAACACTAAGAAATGACAGAAGCCCATTGATACCACCCCGTCCATCC
>APFE031311894.1:0-20142 GCA_000404065.3 Pinus taeda | reverse complement strand
GGAGCAGCCAAGGTGAAAAGTCCTTCGCCCATACAATGAGGGGGTATATATAACCAAAGGGTGATGCTTCCCCTTTGTGACCCTTTGACTACCCTCATGATTGTTCAACTTCCTATGGCTTTTCAACTTACATAACTCTCCATGTTCATGTGTGTCCTTTGGAATTCGACTTTACAATACATTTTAATACAATATACATGGAACACAATAGCGATGTGGCATATGCCCACTCATGACATGACACTGCTGAAATGGACTACTTGGTGATGTAGCAATGTCAAGTTACTGTTGTTGTCAAGTTCTAGATGTCTTGTTGGATATAATTTCTCTTCACCTTCGCATGGATTGATGATGTAGAGTATTCAATGATCTTTAGTCTTAGATGGTAGTTGCAAACTTGTGTCCCTTTGCTTTCTCTTGATTGATCCACTCGTGAGTTCAGCTACAAGAGAGTCTTTAGGCATGCTTCCCTCCTTCTTCTCCTTCTTCATCATCTTGCGATGACATTATATTGTACTTGTTCCTACAATTCACTCACGACAGGACAACATCAATCCGAAAACCCTCTAGTGGAAGATGATGCATTCTTATCCATGAACTGAGCCTAGGACAAGTCACAGATTAGGGAGAGGGGCCCAATGACTGCAAATTATGCAGTTCCAACAATGAGGGGGAGAACCTAGGCTCTGAGACTGTGCAATGCATAGTTCAAGTAGGCTGGAAGGATAGAACTGTGCAATTATAAGAGACAAGGGAAAATTTGGGGGTTGGAGATGCGAAGTGCACAGTTCAAGGAAGATTGGGAGACACAACTATGCAATTATGGGGGTCAAGATAAGGAGATCGATATAGGAATTGTGTAGAGCAGCAACCCCAGGGGATATCAATTGCACATTGCACATTTCCAAGAAACAAGGTCAAAACTTAGAGGGTTGAGATTGCGCAGTGTGCAGTTAAGTTGGGGCCCGATGAAGCTAAGTTGCTCGGTCGAGGAGATTTTCTAAAAATGGTTAAGTGTGGGATGGGTGATGAATAGTGATGAACCTTTACAGTGGCCAAACACTTAGCATACTTTGACGACACTACAACATAGATCACCATAACACGTAGACAAAGCATTTCCCTTCATGTGATTGCCTCACGATAAGTGAGACACTTAAGATAGGCTTTAGGACAACCATGATGACACTTGTGTGAGAGTGCTCAAGACTTTATGTATGGATGCATTAAATGTTTACATGGTTGGGAAAACTCATATACACAAATATTGGCCTTAGAAACCATCTTAAAGGGCTCATAAACATTGTACGACAAAAAAACATGCCAAAAGATGACAGCTAACCCAACACGCAAAAAGGACGAAATCACTCCAAGAAAGCTCATGAAATGAGCTCTAGTGTTTACAACAACAAATTAAAAAACTAAGGAGGGCTATGAAATTGAGTGTAATCCAAAATTTTGGAGGGTTTTGCAGCAACTACAACACTAATTTGCATTAGTGAAGCCTCTGAGCTTCACTCCCTTTTTCTTCCTGTACTGTAACTCAAACTCAGTTGTGACTTTGAGGTACCTCAACACATGCTTTGTTTCCTTCCAATACATCTTGGTAGGATTAACATTGCTCGAATCAACTAATTAACTACATAGCATATGTTGGGCCTTGTGTCCACCATATATGTCAAGGATCCCACAAGTTGCCTATAGATGGTAGCATCTACCATCTCTCCTAAAGAAGCACTCTCATTCCTCCAATTTGTAGCTAGAGGTGTGTCCATAGGCTTGTAGTTCTCCATGTGAAATCTCTAAAGTATTTCAAATAAATACTTCCCATGGCTCAGAAATAAATCACCATCACATTGCCATACTTCCATACCAAGGAATTAATGTATCAATCCCATGTCTTTCATCTCAAATTCTCTTGCAAGGTCCTCCTTGTAAGAGTGGATCAACTGCTCATCCCCTGTAGGTATAAATTCATCAACATATAATGCCAAGGTAAGATCCTTGTCATCCACCAAAATATGATAGAGATTGACATCTTCTTCACTTTTGGTGGAGCCCAATCCACTGAGATATGTGTCAATCTGAGTATACCATGCTTGGGGCACTTGTTTGAGACCGTAAAGGGATATATTGAGTCTACACACATGTGTCTCCCTGTCATATGTCTCAAATCTTCTGGATACTTTATGTAAATTTCTTCCTCAACAACACCATTGAGAAAGGCGCTCTTCACATCCATCTGATGAATCTTTTTCCCCATCTGTGCAACTAATTCTATAATGGTTTTGATCGAGGAATATATTTCCACTGGGGAAAATATTTCCTCATACTCCACTCCTATACCTGAGAGAATCCTTTGGCCACAAATATGGCCTTGTACTTCTCGATGCTCCCATCAACTACATGCCTCACTTTGTAGATTCATGTAGAACCAACCACTTACTTGCTCTCTAGTCTCGACACAACCTCCCATACACCATTCTTCATGATGGAGTCACACTTCTCCACCATGGTATCAACCCAAACTGGTTGAGAAATTGCTTCCTCAAATGAAGAAGGCGCTGTCTCAATGAGTTCTATCATGAGAGACATATATCCAGTGTACCTATCTAGTGACCTCCTATGCTTGTGCACAAATGTAGGAGCTCCCACATGCTCTTATGCATCTTGTACCAATCTGCCAGCTTCTCTAGTTCTTTTCCTCCCCTCCTTGGAAGATTTTGGTTGAGTGGGTGCCTCCACTCCACCTCCTGTCTGCTCCTCCATTTGTGGTTTCTCTAAAACATCTTGTAGCTTTGTCTAAGGCTCCTCCTTAGGAACTAGAAGCTCCTCCTCTTGTGGGATGCTCAACTCTCACTCTAGAGAGAATATCATAGCTTTCTCCTCATTAAATTTGACATCTATCCTCACTATTGTCACCCTGAGTGAGGGAAAATAAACCCAGTAATTATGCGGTGTCTCTGTGTATCCCAAAAGGATTCCCAACTCAGTTGTAGGCTCCAATTTCTTCCTAATATCCTTGGAGACATGACAATACACAATAGCTCTAAAAATTAAAAAATGAGATACATTTGTCTTCCTCACAGAGAAAGCTTTTTCAAGTGTGATCATGCCAAGTATTCTATGAGGACTCTTGTTCTGCAAATAAGAGGTGTTTCGTGCTTCTTCCCATAGATGTAAAGACAAAACTTGATCATGAAACATGGCTTAGGGCTGTTCTCACAATGCTTCTCTTCTTCCTTTCAACCACCCCATTTTGTTGTGGGTTATGGGGTGCTATCAATTCTCTTCTAATACCCTCTTTGGCACAAAAGTCCTTGAAGGTGTTAGAAACAAATTCTCCTCCATTATCACTTCTCAAGGATTTCACTTTCTAAATAGTCTCCTTTTCAACCAATGCTTTTAATTCAACAAATTTTGAGAAAAATTCATCCTTCTTTCGCTTGAAGAAGATCCAACATTTTATAGAGAATTCATCAACAAAAATCACATAATACTTGTGTTTTGTTGTAGAGGTTGTATACAATGGTCCACATACATTAGAGTGAACTCACTCCAAGATTTCTCCTGCTCTGCTATCTCGGCCCTGGAAGGTGGATTTGACATATTTCCCCAATGTGCATCCCTTGAAGACATCATGTTGGTTAAGGGTACATTTCGGGAGACCGGTGCTAATATGGTTCATTATTTTTAAGGCCCCATGGTGTAAGTGTCTCATGCGCCTGTGCTAGAGTTCTCCAACATCTTGACTTTGCACCTTTTCTTCCTTGCTACTTAGTGCAACGCAAGATTCCACCTCAAGTTTGTGGAAATTTTCACTCTAACTCCAATCTATTTCACTTTCCCGGTAGCTTGATGTCTCAAAAAGGATTTCCCCTTACTGAAAACAATATCATAACCTTTATCCTATAATACAACTACAAAGATCAAGTTCTTCTTCAACCTAGGTACATACATAACATCTTTTAGATGAATATGGGAGCCTGAATCCCTCTTAAAGTTTACAGTTCCAATTCCATTGGTATGGTATCGCCCATCATCCTTAAGTTCTATGTGCATCGAGAGATCCTTCTCCTCTAGGCTACTGAAGAATTATTGGCATCATGTCATATGGAATGAAGCACCTGAATCTAGATACCACACACTTGCCATTACAATGTTAGCCATGCATGCAATTGGGGTGAACTCTAATTCAAATTGTGAGGCAAGTGCTTCACCTTTTGCTCCTCCTAAAGGCTTCTTGTTAGACTTCTTGTGCAGACACTTTGTTGCATAATGCCCAAATTCATGGCAATGAAAACATTTTATCTTGCTTAGGTCCTTCTTCTTACCATTGTTTTGATTGGACTTTGTCTTGCTTTAGCCCTTCTTTCCCTTACCCTTCTTTCCCTTCCCAACCAAGGAAAATTTCACTTCCTCCTCAGATTTGGATGTTACTCCATATCTAGTGTTCCTTCGAATTTCTTCCTGCACCAAATCAAACCAAAGTCTCTCCCAATTTGGCAATTTTCCCTTCCATTTACATAGTCATGGTAGTTGTGATAGGATTTTTGAATGCCTAAGAGAGCTAGGCTCACTAGCTCTGAAGAGGGTGTATTTTATCCAACTCCTCCAATCTCATCTTGACACTAAGTGAATTTTGGGAGGTAACATGGAATAGTTTCATTTTTTTGCGTGCAGTTGTTTCTGAGCTTATTCCTTAATGCCAATTTCCTGACATCACTATCATTTTCGAATAGCTCAGTCAGGATCTTCCACATAGAAAATGGCTTCCCTTTTCCATGTAAATTTGAGACTATGTGGTCTCTCACACTCTCCAGGATGATCCTCATGGATTTTGTGATATCCTTCTTCCACTGGGCTAACTGTCGTGCATCCGATATTGTTGACTTTGGAATGTCAATTTTGGTGTACTCTAGCATACCATTACCATTGAGTACAAATTTCATCATATCCTTCCAAGATATGAAATTCGAGGTTCCATCAAGGGCATACTCCAATCTCAATCTGTTGAAAGACATTTTGCCGCACGGAAGAAAACCAGCTTCGTTGAATATGCAAATCTAAATTTCTGAAGGATAAGATCTATTAGCTAATTTCTATTGTGATTTTGGGCTCTGTTACCATGTAGAAATTAATATAATTTTTTTACTATAATGAATTTGAATTGAAAGTAAGAGATTACAAATTTCCTCTACTATTTTGTGGAATGGAAATCACAATTTAAAAACACATGCAATGACATGCAACCATCAAAACCACAAGATCCCAATGATTTTACAGGGGAGTCCAACTGGGAAAATTCCCTCTGTTGCTTTTCATTAATTAGACCAGAATGATAAACTATTATAATTTCTTTCTTCGATCCTTAAGCACACACTGCATTGTAAACATTTTCTCTTGTTGATTGTCTTTCTCTCGGCAACACTTAGCTAATTCAAGGACCCAACTTCCTCCTATTTCCATGGGCAATCCTTGATGAAATTAGCTCCTAAAAGATAGGAATTTACTCCTATATGCTTCTGCAATTCCCAAGGAATGATCCACCTGCTTAACTTCCAAGCTTGTACACTCAACTAGTATACAATTGATAATTACAGTGTGCCTTTTCCTCAACTCTAGATAGGTAATTTGAATTCCATGCATGTATGGGCTATTTTTAGCTGATTGACTAGTTTAAATGAGACATCACTGAGTTAACAATAGTTGTACTACTCAACTAACCTTCCACTGACTCAACTAAGTACTTGAGCTCAATTGACTTAGTTAAAACGAAAATAATTGAACTAGATTGCTAAATTTTAGCAATCACTACAAGCACAACTCTACCCCAGTCCTATAACTCAAATTTACTGAGTTAACTAGTATAGAAGGCCATGCCACAGAAGTTAATTGTAATCAAAGTCATCTTGCTGATGTGGAAAATCGAATTACTCAATTTGACTAAGGAAAGAGTCAAATTGAGCCTTTCTTGCTACAATTTCTAACAATATATTAGTATTTTGTGATGGGATAGTGAGGGATGGGCATTGTCAATTGGGTATAACCATGAATGGTTGCAAGGAAAATTTGTTAGCCTCCCCAATCTAGTTCAAATACCATTTTATGACATGCTTTCTCTCAATGAACAAATTATTGAGAGCTATATATGATTTACCCATGAGTGGTTGACCTAGTATTATGTTTTAAATAATCTTGGTTTTTCCTTAGGTACCATCCTTGAAATGAGGGGAAGTTTCCGAGAGATTTCCTTGGGGATGTATTGCCTATAAAAAACAACAGGGATATCCATAGCTAAGAGAAATATTAAACCTTTATTAGAAGTCCATTGATACAATGATCAATGTTTATAGGTCTTCTATATCTTTTTTCTGGTTTGGGTGATGAGGGTGAAACATATTCTCTGACTTATTTCATTTTTGAGTGGTTGATATTGAGAATGAATTAAAGTATTTCTGGTTATTTCTAGAGGAAAATTTACTTGTGAAGAAATATTGGTTTTGGCTCACTACAAATATTGTAAACCAATTCTATGTATGGTATAATAGTTAGCTTTCTCGTGAAGGTAGAAATATTTAGTCAATTTTGTTCTTGAGACAATTCCCACTTTTTGGATGTCACTAACTTTTATTACAAAGTGAGTTTTGGAAAACTTTAGGCAACTAAGCTTCATCTTTTTTTGTGGTTTGGAAGTAATGAGAAAAAAGGGTTATCTTGGGATAGATGCGATATAACCATTCCAAAAGATCAGGGACATTGGGGTATTAAGAATGAACATGTTTTCAGTAAGTCTCTAGTTGCAAAATGTGTTTGTAGGCTAAATGATGGTAAGGGTATTTGATTCCTAGTCATAACTCAAAAGCATGTATTTATTGATTTGGTGGAAGCATGGATTAGAAACCTTATAAAAAATTTGCATAACGCTTCTATCATTTGGAAAGAAATAGTATTAGATTTTCCTTTATCTGGTTATTGTTTGGTTTGGAAAGCTGGGAGTAGGATGAGAGTGGTAATTAGTTTTGATACTTGGTTAGGAGTGGTATGGGTTTTATATTACTTGATAGGTTGATCGAGAAGCATTATAAAGTGGTTATTTTTCTTAGTTGGGTAGCCTATCTATAAATAACTAGTATATGGATATAAGAATGGACATTCATTGACATATTGGTTGAAAGGTGTAAGATACCCTCCTAGAAATACCTTAAGTTTTTCATCAAATTCTAAGTTTTGCTTGGTCTGGTCTTTGTGAGATTTCATCGAACATTTGGGATGAAAACTACTATAAGTGCACGTTTTCTTGTTTTGGGTTTAAATAAACATATAATGCCAAAATGTATGCTTATAAAAACACTCCAGAATAGAAATATGGTGCTCATAATAAACTTAGTGAGAAATATTTATCATTGGGACAATAAGAACAATCATATAATATCCATTCCATCATTGATTATAACCCAGATATTACACAGTACCAACAAAGATTACAATAATGAACAAGATGAGGGAACCTGATATATCTTTCCACAATGATATTAGCCCTTTGAGGTAGAGAAAAATCAACATTAACATTTTGAAGTCTGGGCTCATTCTCTAAAGTATAGACAACCCCTTCTCACTGTATAAACTCAACAAAAACCCACGCCTACTTCTCAAAAATGGCAGCTCCCATGCATTGAAATTCAGTGTGACTCCACAACTAGCAAACAGAGGCTAACATCACAACCGTTGGAGGTTATAAATCAGTCCATAATATTTTCTACAATCAACAAGAGAACTCAACCCTTCAAATCATAAAAATCATCCCACAACACAGTATAGTCTCAGCCCAAAAATGCGGTTCTGTAGGTTTTAACACCGTACATAAATTACCTGCATACGAATTCTAAAAATAGAAAATAAACTATAGTGAGAGCATAAAATGTAAAACAGATACACACAGATATTTTCCCCTGGATCCCAAAACTAGGACTCCTAGATTGATTTTTCATTATATTCCTTTCAATGTTACAATACATATATATACATGTCGAAGCATCCATAAACCCCAATCCATTAAACTTGGATTAGAACATACCCGTAGTTCCCTCGACCGGATCTACAAAATACCATGGACAAAAAACCATCATGCCTAAAACCATGTGCGAAATCCATGCAAATGAAGGGAAACTCAATGCATCCCTATCAACAACTCAACCCACTTAATATGCACCAAACTCAACCATCTCAACCACCTTTCATCAATGCCATGAAATGCCCACCATCCATTTGAATTCAATGCCTTTGACTTCCTCCCCACCAAATGCTTACTCCTCGAGCCACTCCCATGTCTCCCCCATTCTTAAATTGGCTCAAAATCATTAAGCCTTGTCATATCATGGGTAGAGAAATACAAAGCTCGGTTGGTAGAAAAAGGTTATTCCCAGGTGCCAGGAATTTATTTTGGTGATATTTTTTCTCATGTTGCCAAGGTAGCTTCTATTAGATTACTTTTATCTATTGCTGCTACTTTTGATTTTGAGGTAGAAGAGATGGATGTGAAGACAACATTTCTTCACGGGGATTTGGAAGAGGAAATCTACATGAAGCAACCTGAAGGCTTTACGGTGAAGGGTAAAAAAGAACTGGTATGAAAGTTAAAGAAGTCTTTGTATGGGTTAAAACAGTCACCAAGGATGTGGTATCAGAAATTTGATACATTTATATTGGGACTTGGCTTCACTAGAAGCAAAGCAGATCACTATGTGTATTTTAAATTAATTAGTGACCATGTTATTTATCTAGTCTTGTATGTGGATGATATGTTTATGGTTGGAAATGACAAAGAAATTATCCAGGATTTGAAGACCCATTTGTCCTCCAAATTCGACATGAAAGATCTTGGTGCTGGAAACTATATTTTGGGCATGGAAATTAAAAGAGATCGGGCAAAGAGGAAGCTCTGGTTAAACCAGAGGAAGTATGTCGAGACAATATTGCAGAGATTTAATATGCAGGATAGTAAATTGGTGAAGGTTCGTATTCCTGTAGGTGTAAAGTTATCTGCTGAACAATGTCCCAAGACACAAAAAGAGGAAGAGGACATGTCCCATGTTCCATATGCAAGTGTAGTCGGTAGCCTGATGTATGAAATGGTCTGTACTAGACCAGACATTGCACATGCAGTGGGATTATTGAGCAAGTTTATGTTAAAACCAAGAAAGGAGCATTGGACAACAATGAAGTGGGTTTTCAGGTATTTTCATGGCACTAGTGATTATGGTTTGTGCTACCAAGGAAAACCAGGATTAGATAGAGTGTTGGATATTCGTGGCTTTGTTGATGTAGACTAGGCTGGAGATCTGGATCAGAGAAGAGATACAAGTGGGTATGTGTTTAACCTATTTGGAGGTGCAGTCAGTTGGATGAGTAAGAAACAATCTGTAGTGGCACTATCAACTACAGAGGCAGAATACCTGGCAGCCACTCATGCAAGCAAGGAAGCAGTCTGGTTGTAGAGATTGTGTTCAAGTATGGGGTTAGTACACTGAGCTATAAGGATAGACTGTGATAGCCAAAGTGAAATTTTCTTGGCAAAGAACCCTGCATATCATTCAAAGACAAAGCAGATTGATGTTCATTTTGTGAGGGATATGATAGAAGACAAAAAGGTGTTGCTGGTAAAGGTGGACACTTTGAAGAATACTGCAGATGCATTGACAAAATCTGTGAGCTCTGAGAAGTTCTCTTGGTGTAGAGAAACAATGGGCATTGCACAGCTAGATAAGTGACTAAGCTCTCTTGTGGCCCCCTGTGGAAAGAAAATGACAAGTGGGAGAATGTTGGGTTGTGTTATATTCTTTCCACGACTAGCCCACGTAGTTAATTGGGGGGTTAATGGGGGGAAATGGCCCCCCTTCGTTGCGCTGATTGCGTAGAAGGGGGTTCAAAGGGGGTTTGAGGGGTGCAGGTAACCCCACTCGATGGGGTCTAGGGCAACGCCATGGAAAATTTTGGTTTTGGAACCTATGTTAGGTTGGGTGGACCCACCTATGGTTTTGTGCATGATTTTCGCACATGTTCTTAGACGCGATGGTTTTCGATCCATGGTATTGGACACGATGGTTTTTGGTCCATGGTATTGGATGCTTAGGCATGTATAAATATGTATTATAAAATTGAAAGTAACATAATGAAAATCAAGCTGGTAGTCCCGGTTTTGGGATCCAAGGGAAAATCTCTGTGTATATGTGTTATGCTCTTGCATTGTTTATTTATGTGTTTTAGAATTCATATGCAGGTAATTTCTGTACGGGGCTAAAGGTTATTCACAACTTACGTTCTAATCAAGATTAAACATTAATTAATTATCTAGTATAGTAGGCTATAGATTACTTGCGTATTCATGTGAGATGTGGGTATGTAGCTTGCATATGCATGCCTTGTACATTACTAATAATACTTATCAAAATCAAGTACAAAAACTATCATTTAGCTGGTAGGTTATTATCACAATGTAGGATAACAAGATTAGGTAGGGGCATTACATACACCCCTCCTTTGGATAACTTTTTCCCAAAGTTAGAGTCAAGAGGATACAAGTAGTCAAAAAGAAATATGACAATAAGGCATGACAAAATAGGGAGAAACACATAGTATCCAAATTAAGTAAGTCAAGCGAGGATATCAAGTCTTCCTATTTAGAGTCCCCAACTAACCTATAACCTCTTATCCTCCCTAATCTACTTCCACTCCCATCCTATCCATCCCTTGTTGCAATATACTATGGCATCAACTATATTGATATAACCATTGATAGAACCAAGATGGTAGAAGCATCAACTATATTGACCTAACTTCCCCATGAGGAAACATGAAATCCTCATCACACATCTAGGGTGTTTTTCCATCACTTGTCTCCCATGATTCTAGGCTTGGAGGTTACATGGTGGGAGATGATTCCACCAATCCCTTAAGAACTGGGGTCAACACTCTAATATCTGATCATTTCCACCCAATAATACTCCTACAACTGCATGAAATCCCTATGCCTAAATGGGAGGTCATTTCTATTGATTTCATTGTGGATTTGCCACTCTGTTCACAAAAGTGTAATTCCATATTAGTTATAGTTTATAAATTGACCAAAAGGCTCCATTTCATCCCACGGAGAGGCACTTACAATGTTACGGACGTGGCGTGAGTGTTATAAGCTAAGTTATCCAACTACTTGGGTTACCCACAAGGATAATTTTTGATATAGACTCATAGTTTACATGTAGATTTTGGACAGGTTTTCAATCAACATTGGGGACTTAGTTGAACTTAAGCACTGCATATCATCTAGAAACGGGTGGGAAGACTGAAAGAGTAAATAAAGTTATGGGAAACATTATTATAATGTACATTATGGATAACTAGAATCAGTGGAAAAGATACCTACCTTTGTTAGAGTTTGCCTATAATAACATTTACCATAGTTCAATCGAGATTCCTCCTTATTAGGCTCTATATGGGAGGTCATGCAGGACATCGTTAAGTTGGGAAAGGTTGGAGGAAATAGTAATAGTCAAGTTGGAATTGATTCAAGAAATATAGGAACGGGTAAGACATACCCAACAAAGGTTAGAGGAAGCACAAGTCAAACATAAGAGTTATGCTGATGCACATAAAAGTGATTGAAGTTATGAAATGGGAGACCAATTTTTTATTTGTATATGACCCAAAAAAAGCACCATTTGGTTTGGGAGAGGGAAAAAATCATTGCCTTGATTTATAAGACCTTTTGGAATCAAAGATAAAATTGGACCAGTTCCCTATCATCTTGTACTACCACCCCATTTCCATAAAACTCATGATGTTTTTCATCTATCTATTCTATGAAATTATGTTTCTGATGAATCTCACAAACTCAATTGAAGGGAAGTGTAGGTCTTGGTCGTGGGAATTGTAATGGTAGAACCATTTTCATATTGGATCGTACGGTTCAACAACTCATGTGTCGCTTGATGGGTTAGGTTAAGGTCTAGTGGGACAACTATAGCCCAAGAATTTCTACTTGGGAGGATGCCAAGACTATAGGTGACAACTACCCCTCAATTTTTGTCCAGTTGTGATGCCTATTTTGACCTAGATAGCTACCTATGTTGAGGCCCTATTTGTATTTCATGCTTTTATTTATGAACACTATGTAATATTTATGCATTTTAGTTGGAAAAATGAACTTACTTATATAAAACACTCTATGGATTATGTTTTTTTGATTAAAGTATCTGATTTATGACTCATTTGATGAATGGCTTATCTAGTTATGATTTATCTAGAGTATGAATTATCAGCGTTATGATTTATCTGATGTGAGATTTACTTCCAACATGCTAATATGAATTGAAAGAAATTGGTTATATGGATACTAGACCTAATAAAATTATGATTATGATCATCAATCCATATATATTTTGTTGTTGTGTATATGCTTGGATGAGAACTCACCTTCAGATTCTAAGGGACTATGTGATAGCCAATATCCATGCTAGCCACTGGGGGATGTCGAGACATCCAACGAGGAATGGTATGATATTCATTGTTCTACTATATTTTGTATCTACTTGATATGCACTATTATGACATGGGGTAAGGTGCAGATTGCAGGTGACATGACTACCAAACTATATTATTTGATGAAAAGTATTCAACCAATGCCATAGTGTGTCCAAAATATATCCAACACCCTCCAACCACAAACCAATATCATAGCTACCTCCACCCTCTCCTCACTTGGTTCTCCTCCTTTTATTTATCCACTTTAAGCCCCAAAAGAGAACAAAAGAGAAATCCCCCTCCTCCCATTCTCCTCCTCTCACCTTGTGCCTCCATTCCTCATCTATCTGAACCACCTATCGTCAATGCCATGAATTCCCCCCATTCCTTCAAATTCACCGCTTTGACAACCCCCTCGACCATGCTTACTCCTTGAACCACTCCCTTGTCCCTCACATCCTTGAATTGGCTCGAGGTCATTAAGCTTTGTCACTTCATGGGGAATATAAATAATTAAAATAATGATTATAATTTGATAAAATAATAAAATTAATATAATAATACTATCACGTTATGGGTTAATCATTTATTAAATGTCAAATTAATAATAATAACTTATAAATTATTAATTAATTATTAGTCAAGGTCAAGGGTTAATCAATCAATTAACCACTAATCAAGCGTAGTTGTTAAGAAATCTTAAGGCTAACCATAAGCATGAACATTAATTACTCTTAAGGTTAATCATAACTTATTTGATAATCAAGCTTAAAATGTTAATTAATTATTTAGTACAATTGACTATCTAGCATATTCGTGTGAGGTGTGGGTATGTAGCTAGCATACACATACCTCATACGTATACTATTAATACTTATCATAATCAAGCACAGATAACAACCATTCATTTGGTAGGTTATTATCATAATGTAAGATAGTAGGATTAGGTAGGTGCATTGCATACACCCCTCCTTCAAAGAAATTCATCCCCAAGTTAGAGTCAAGAGGATACAAGCAACTAAGAGTCAATATGACAATAAGGAATGAAAAAATAGGGAGAAAGATATAGTATTCAAATTAAGTCAAGCGAGGAGTCCACTTCCCATCTAGATTCCCCAACTAGCCTATAACCTTCTATCCTCTTTAAACTACTTTCACTCCCATCCTATCCTTCCTCTGATACAATATACTATTGCATTAGTCATACCAATCTAACCATGGAAGAAGTGTCGAATATATCAACCTAACTTCCGTAGCAGCAAACTCACAATCACCATCACATGTTTAAGGGAGCATGTCCATCGTTAGCCTTAAATGATTCACTAGGGTCAACACTATAATATGGACCACACTACCACACTGGTTGGATACTTGTCATTGAATAATCTAGTCGGGAAGTCATGTCACTTTTAATCTACACCTTACACCTTACTTCATGACATAATAGTGCATATCAAGTAGATATAAAATATAATTGAACAATGTACGTCATACCATTCCTTGTTGGATGTCACAAAATCCCTTAATCACTAACATGAATCTTCACTATCACATTGTTCCTTCCAATATGTAGTTAGTTCTTCATCCAATCATATACATAACAACAAAATATATATAGATAGGTGATCATAATCAACGTATTATTAGGCGTGGTATCCACATACCTAGTTTTTTTCAATTAACATTAGCATGCTAGAAGTAAATCTTACATTAGATAAATCATAACCATATAATCCATTCATCAGATAAATCATACATTGCATATGTCACACATCAAATAATTTAATCAACAAAACATATTCCATCAATTGTTTTATATAAGTAAGTTCATTTTTTCAATTGAAATGCATTAATATTACATATCGTTCATAAATAAAAACATGAAATACAAATAGGACCTCGGCATAAGTAGTATTCTAGGTCAAAATGGGCAATATAAATGGTCAAAAGGTGAGGGGTAGTCATAACGTATAGTCTCTACATACTCACAGGTAGTAGATCTTGGTCTATAGTTGTCCCATTAGACCTTAACCCGATCCACCAAGTGACACCTAAGCTATCGAACCCCACAATCAAATATCTGTAATGATTCGACCATTATGGTTCCCATGTCTTATACTTGCTATTTCATCTAATCAAGTTTGTGATATTCATCAGGAACATAATGTCGTAACACAAACATACTAAAAACATCACGAGTTTTATGCAAATAGGGTAGCAATACAAGATGATAAGCAGCTAGTCTAATTTTCTCTTTGATTCTAAATGGTCGTATAAATTAAGTGATAACTTTGTCCCTTTCCCAAATTGAATGGTGCTTTTGTCGGGTTAGATATGACTAAAAGGTTGGTATCCAACCTTATAACTTTAAACTGTCCTATGTGCATTGAAATAACTCTTTTGTCTATTTTGTGTTTCCTTTAGCCTTTTTCGAATTTGCCTAACCGTTACTCCATTTTCTTAAAAAAATTTAGCCAAACTCTTACTTTGTCTGCCAATGTTTCCCAATTGAATGGTGTCTTGCATGGCCTCCCATGTAGAGTTAGATAAGGAGGCATCTTGATTAAATTATGTTAAATGTTATTATAGGAAAACTCAACCAAGGAAAGTACCTTTCCCACCGAGTCTGGTTATTTATAATGTACATTCTAAGCATGTCTCGCAAAACATAAGTTACTCTTTCAGTTTTCCCATACATTTCTAGATGATATGTAGTGCTCAAGTTCAACTAAGTCCCCAACATTGACTACAAACCTATCTAAAATATAGATGTAAAGTGAGAGTCTCTATAAAAAATTATCTTTGTGGGTAGCCCATGTATCCAGATAACTTCGATTATAAACACTTGTGCCACATCGATAACATCATAAGTGTATCTCAATATGATGCAATGGGCACCTTTCGTCAATTTATCAAATACAACCAATATGGTATTGTGCCTTTGTGAAGCGAGTAGCAAACCTAGAACAAAATCCATAGAAATGACCTCCCATTTAGAAATAGGGATTTCATGCCATTGCAACAATCTTATTGGGTGGTGATGATCAACCTTCACTTGTTGACAATCAAAACACTTGGCAACAAAGTGGACTACATCGCACTTCATGCTTTCCCAAAAGAAAAAATTATTCATGTCTACCTACATCTTATTCACCTCGAGATGTGCATGGTAGAGTGATCGATGTGAATCCTCAAGGATAGTTCTTTGTACACTCCCTTCCTCGGGGATGTATATACTCCCTTGAAATCTCAAAAGTCCGTCTGGTTCAAGGAAATAACCCTCAAAATTTGGTTCTATCTACTTCCCACTCTAGAGCATTGATGTAATGTTGGCTTAATGGGGCCTAAGCCAGGTTCAAAGTTAAGTTAGCCAAACAAATCCCGGTACTACTGGCCCTTTCGGCAACAGTCCGTGGAGTGTGGACTGAGGTCTCACCCAAAGTAGTATGGGAGGGTGCTAGAACCAGGTTTCCGCACCCTGGAGATGTTTGATGAGTTCAAGTGGTCTGCGGTTTAACCCTATGCGCAGGTTAATTCGTGCACTTTCCCACACTTCGCAACCCCATATACTGCCTTCGCACAACCCTACCTAGGGGTTGAGCATCGTGCTCAGTGTTATTCCCCAAGATCTTACTGGTATTCCACTGTTAGTCTATTATTTTAGTCTACTTGCATGCTTTAAGTTATACTTAACAACATAAAACACTCATACAGGTGCGTGCAGTAAATAAACAATATATTTGCAAATTATATTAATCATTCATTAACCCAAGAACAAATACAAAATGATAACAAACTTCTCTTTATTAATTCCTTCTTCAGTTATAGACTCGACTCCGCCCTGCGGACTCAGCTGTAGGGGTCTGCACACTCAACTGCAGACTACTAGGCCTCTGTGCACTCAGCTGCAGAGCGTTCTCCTACTCTATGATCCAAAGACACACTTCACATAGCTACTTATACTCTCTTCCTATCTCTCTACTTTCTCCCTTTTACACTTAGAGCCTCACTCTATTTATACAATCCCATGGTCTACAAACCATGGGTAGGCCTATCCAGCCGACATTACATTACAAAACTAGGGCGGACAACCCTGTGACCGTGTCATACATTTCGTGCTTCATGCCCGCAATTCTCTAAGCTTTACAACAAGATTGGGTCAAAACTTGGGCTTTGAGCCCCAAAATATGCCTTGCGGGGGATTCCATGCCTAACAGGCCCCTAACACAAACATCGTGACTCACCCTTGAGTCACTCTGTCAGTGCGGCGATCTTTGCATAAAGTCCCTCCAACTATTCTTGAACTATGCAGAGGTCAACAACACACTGAGCTGTTGCTTGCTGGATTTGTTGTATGCGTTGTTTTGAGACCTCTATGTCTGGAGTGCTTCTCTATATTAATGTGTGCAACCCCTGTATGTGCGCGAGCTTTCCTTCGATGTCTCCTGTGATGGTGAAGGCCTCGTTGATCTAAGGCTAGATATGCACTTTGAGAACTGCCTCCTTATGTCGTGCCATGTCCACATGCTCCTTAGTGCTTTAGCCTGCTGCATCCTCGCAAACCGCTGGGGAGGACCACTGTCTGTGCAAATCCTCTGACATTGTCATACTATTGTTGGAGTTCATGTGCCTATGTCTCTAAGCGCTGGATGGTGGGGTCCTCCTTCAAAGTGGTGGGGACCTCAAGTGATTCTTCCAACATGCTGGTGTAGTCTCGCACTACACCGCCAATTTCCTCTAATCCCACTGTGATAGCGCTAGCTTACTGTTACCTAACTTCCGGGGGAGTGGATGATTGCACCTTTAACTACAGCTCAACGATATGAAGATTTAGCTCCAGTTGAACCTTTGTCATTTCTTCCTTGGCCTCACAGACTCCTTCTACTAACCAATGGATCCGCACCTCCACTGGTAGATCTGCTGGGATGGCTAGCTTCGAGACGCTTCGACAAGCATCGTCAATCACGTGCACCAACTGTTGATTTTGTGACACCAATTTGTCGCGTTGCAAGCTGATTTGTTCTATATTCAACTTCTACTTGTCGAGGAATTGGAGTGTGTGGCTCTCCCTAGTGTGCAACTCTGCCATTATCCCATCCTACAATAGATATAATGTCTTGCATGGAAGGGTAGCTAGATTAACACTGAGACCTTTCATCATGCTAACCAAAAAACTGTCGGCCTCATTTGATGTTAGTAGAGCCCCTTCCAGCAACACTACTGTGTTCGCCATCCCCGTGCACAACATCTTCTCTACTTCCATGGATTTGACTGCGAGGTTGTTCGAAAGGGTACCAACTTGGGGGGGCACACCTGCAATTCCTACAACTGCGCTCTGAGGGCCCCTAACACAATCTGGTTCTCCTGCATGAAATCTTGGAGAGCCTCATTTGTGACATCGCGCACCGTCTCGCCGATGTCATGCAGATCACCCTCGGTTAGGGTGATAGGGTCAATGGACAATTTCGAGGCCTTGACCTTCTTCCTTGATCCTGCTTGCTCTATCGGGTGTTGGTGCTTCAACTGTGTGGACGCTGTCCATGGGTCCGCGTCGCCTTCTTCTGTTTCTACTTCCTCTGTTGCCTACCCTTGTGAAGGCGTTGTTTGGCCCTTGGCCACCTTTGCGATTACTTCCTGTGCTACTATGGCCTTTTCTTGCTCGATTGCTTTTTGTACCACTTCCCACGCTGTCCCGTACTTCGACTGCTACTGTTTCCTTCCATCATTTTTCGTCCAACTGTGTGATGCACAACTTGGCATCATATTTCTTCTTTTGCACTATCACCCTCTTGAGTTCTGCAATGTCTGGGGTGTGCCATTTGGGAGGCCATGCCTCCAAAACATTGAAAATGGCATCTTCAGTGGCTACAAAGGGTAGCTTTGTCCACTGCATCATCGAATCCTTGCGTGCCCTGATATATATGTTATGCATGTCTTCCTTAAATTTTTGCAAAACTCTGCAGACTATTGTACACCGTGGGCGGCAAGCGCAGCTTACAGTTAATCCACGCTCAGATGTTCATCTCCATGAGCACCCAGAAGATCTTGTTGTCATGCATCCTTGTAGCATCCTTCATGGACCAGAGCGAAGCGTACTTCGTGGCCTCTAGTAATTATCTGTCAATTATGGGGAATTGACTATCCTCCGGCAATTCCCTTGCTACGAGCACTATGGATAACAACAACCATACACAATGGAAGGTTTTACCCTGCTCCTGGGCTTCGCAACAATTTTCTAAAAATTCTGTGCAGAGGAATTCAGACCAGTTAAACTAGACCCCCTTCGCGCATTGCTTGGCTAGTACAATCACCAGCTCAAGTACCTCATCTGTGCAGCACTTCTGCATAACTTTGCCTACTAGGATTTGGGTTGCCACGTGTACTGCTTTGTCCTTGATGTTGGAGATGGCATAACCCCTCTTCTTCTTTTCCAGCTTGTACTTCGTCTTCATGGCCTCCATGAGGGCCAAACCACTGCCCTTCGCTTCCGATATGGTTGAGGGGTCCTTTCCTTTGTATGGAAGTCAGGAAACGTGATGAATCAGATCTACCGTGACGGGGATGGTCTCCTCCAGCCATAAATACCCATCATGCACTAGGTAGAGTAGCTGCTTGATGACGAGAATGGTTGTTGGGGCGCCGTAGAAATGCGTACCCATAGTAGGTTTAGCAACCCAAACTTTTCCACTCCCCGCAACCACTTCCACGACTCTAATGTCGTCACCACCCCCGCGATGTTTTTCTTCATGAGGTTTTCGGTCTCAAGGTTAGAGAACTTCTCATGGTCAGCGAGGTCCCAATCTTCAAATTTCATGGTTGGCAAGTGGCCTAGGTGCGTGCCTTCAAACATAATGCCATCTGGGAGGAGAGGGGTTTGGAGTGAACTCTTGGTCTCATCCAGGTCCTTGGGCACTTTGGCCTTCCCTTTTGCGGGGGGACATAGGTGAGAAATTCTGTCGCAGAGTGCGTAGGTTGAGTATCCACCTCCATGCCTTCATCTTCTTCCTTTGCGATGATAAGAGCCTGTAGATCTTCTTCTTCTTCGCTTGTTTCTATAGTGTCAACTTTCCCTTTCTCCTCCATCGACAGTTTGCTATGTAGTAGGTTTCGCAAGGACACACGTACGAGAGCCATTGCTTGTTTATCCTTTTTTTGAGAGATTCTTCAGTGTAAATCACATAAGAATTCATTTGTTGACACGTTTCGAACCAACTAGTGTGGTTCATCGTCAGGACAAGTTGAAGAAACAGATCCAACTTAGCATGTTAAATAGTTTGAGTAGAGTCTCAAACGACTACTTGGATAACGGCTAATTTTGACTTCAGGACCAAGGTCAAATTTTCAATTCATTAATTATTAATTTTTTAATGGAAATTAGTTAAAAATAATTTTAATTTTTTAGAGATTCTTCAGCGTAAATCACATAAGAATTCATTTGTTGACATGTTTCGAACCAACTAGTGTGGTTCATCATCAGGACAAGTTGAAGAAACAGATCCAGCTTAGCATGTTAAATAGTCTGAGCAGAGACTCCAATGGCTACTTGGATAACGACTAATTTTGACTTCAAGACCAAGGTCAAATTTTTAATTCATTAATTATTAATTTTTTAATGGAAATTAG
>APFE031311887.1:0-18016 GCA_000404065.3 Pinus taeda | reverse complement strand
GAGTCACCTTGTGTATAACAAAAAAATTTAGGGTAGTGATAAGGAACGCAAGAGGGGCTAATGGAAGTGGAGTATGCCATCTTAATGTGAAACAATATTAACTCTGTTGGAACGTACGAGTGCATGGGGTACAATGGCCATGCCATCCTGCCTCCTTAATGCAAACAGTGGCGGCAATGTGGCAGGCTTCCCCCCAACCCCCTGTCTGTTGGCTCAATTTTCGACACATTGAATGGGGATATATTTTTATAATTGAGTGCTATAAATATTTTGAAACTAAAATTTAATGTGACTATATTTAGATATTTTAAAAGAAAGTACTTTTTATCCTCCATCTTTTTAATATCATAAAGATGCCAAATTCTTTCATTTCATCGTGTTTTAGGATTCCTCCAACACTCTGTTTCACTATGGAGCTCTTTAAAGTTTGTTCTTAGTTTTTAATATTAATTTTTCTCTGTAAGTTAGTTATAATGAAAGGTACCTTTAATCATTTAAATTGGGGTTGATGATCTCTTTATAACACCTTTGTCTTTTGTTATCCTTTATTTCTTCATTGCACCACAACTTTTCCTTAAACCTAGATGTAAGAGTATTTTTAATTGTATCAATATTATGTAAAGTGATGTCATCTTCTATGCATCAATGGTTTAGCCAAGAACTCTCATCTTTATGTCATCCTCTCTTAATTTATTTGTTACTCTAATTGCAGTTTGAAGTAATCCATGAAAGCCTCTTGTCTTTAGTGTTAGTTATTGTACTTATACATGATACCTCATCATAGTCATACTCTCAATGGATAAAACATGAGTTTTTAAGAGGAGGGTTAGATAGGATGTATTTATCTTAGTTTTAAGATTATAAATTATATACTCTATTTACTTCCAAGATTCTCTATAAACATTGCATCTCAAACTTCTCATCCATATAAGATAACAAGAGTAATAAGGCTATGAAAAACTTCTTCTTTTTTTTTTTGGAACTAAGAATAATTTGTTTTTTTCCCTAGAACTAAAAACTTGTTGATTTACAATGGTTCTAAAAAACCAAAAAGGCTTTCCACCCTCTATTAATCATCTTCTCAATGCCTCTAGTTCTAGTTAAGGTTGTGATTGATGCCAACTTGGAGATATTTGTACGAGTTAATTTCCTCTTAAGGTATTTTGCATAGGTGAAATTAGCATAAGTGATATTTTTTAATTTTATTGTCATAACCTTTGTCTTATCGGTGTTTCCTAACATATGATTGTTTCGTAACATATGACTTCTAAAACAAAAATCTTAGATAACCTTTATTTTTAAAATACAAAAATTAATCCCATTTAAAAAAAATATAATACCAATGATATTTATAATGGGTGTAGTCTAACTTATAGATGAAATGGTCTTTTTAGAGAATTTTTCATGGTTAATTTTAATCAAAATCTGACATAGTTTTTTTTTTTAATAGAACAACTATATTTTATATTAAAAGATTGGATTTCATGGCCAAAACCATTTACATGCCTCTATAACTTCACCTGCTTCAAAATTCAAATAAAACCATAGCAATGTTTTCTTGCCTCCCTGAGTTTTTTACACTGCAATATTATACTGATATCGCCCATAAACCTTACAAAGCTTTCCCAAAAAAGTTAAAATTTGCAGTACATATTTCATTTTTAACTAAAATTCCCGAGAGGGGCCTACTTCTAGATTATTTTCAATTGCTACCTGTTTTGCGCAGTCCTGACCAGTGCCCAATGACACTCCTTCAATTATAGCTTCTTGCAGGTTCATTGATGGGACGAAGAAGCCCTTCCCGTCATCATCCTTGACACTCCACACAACTTGGGATCTTATCTTCAACAAGAGTATCTCTGTCTCCAGTGCTGTGAGGCTCCTCTCCATACAAGCTTGAATCCATTCCAATTTGTGATCCATTAGCTTGGATTGCTTGTCCCTTTCCTCCCCATGAACTCTCGCCTCTTGTTGACCATTTCATACATACCAATCAAAGTTGTGAACAACCTCTCCACAAACTTCTTCCATCGAGACGTTTGACTTGTGACATCTTGGCTCTCCATGGCTGCAACTATCTAATTCCTTGGTGGTCTAATTGAACATGGCGGGAAGGCAATTACAACAATTGCACCTCTAATCATACTATTTATTAGTGCATACGTTTGCCAATGGTGTCTCTCCCAAAGAATGAGCATTAGCTCTACCCGCAAACGAGATCTCCATATATATTCTTCTGCCATACCAATTGTACTCCCGCAAAGGGATGGCGGGCAATATTTCCTATGCTATACGTTATTTAATGCACCTTAACATTGACAAACATATGATATTTCTAGTGTTTCAAGAAGGCAACCAAAATTTCCAACGCCATCAATCCATTAATACACGTAAATGATAGTTGTCTGAATGGCATGCCCATAACTCCATAGCCCATGGTATTTTCATCATATAAAAATTTATAATGGTCATCATCATCATATAAAAATTTATAATGGTCATCTTGTTTTCCAGCGTCCTGATTTTCTGACTGATCTGAATTTAAACAGGAACACAACAAATTACAGATGTAACCATAAATACAAAGATGCAGTAGAAATAATACTTCATTTCATTAATGTAAAACACTGAAATATGCTTACAAAAAGAAATGGAAATAAATTAGCTCAGGGGATGGTAGTTTATCTCTAAGAAGAGATGTGGTTGCCACATGCCTCTAAACTATGTTACAATGAAGCTCAAGAGCCTTCTTATTATTGAACAATAAGAGAAAACCCTAAACAACCAAAACCGTATCCCGAGGAGATGTAACACCAAGAGTTTATGGGCCTCGTTGGGGTTAGTTGGACAATCCACTTCCTGGGGTCGTGACTTGGTCATATTATCTCTATTTGATGCGCATGATACCCCGTTGGAAATATCTCTCCGAAGACTATGACAGAAAAGACAATTTCATTAGAAAATTGTTGGCGCTGGATTGCCCAAAAAATGTCGTTTAGGGCCTCATAACGACTCCAGAAGTTTAGGACTCAAAAAACTGCTAAAAATAGTAAATTGTGCTACAATTAAGGAAATTGAAAAACTTAAAGAAATAGTTGTGGGGGTCCAAGCGGGATAAACGAGTGACCACCAACATCCATCTGGATCACCAACTCTATAGCTCTTACTCCAAATGTCACAGTCCCACCATAATTAATGCAAACAATCCACTTATATCTATTGAATGCCATAGGGTTTCAAACTCACGAATTTGTGGGGGGAATTTTAAAAATAAAATTAAATATGTGTGGGAGGGGCCTGGTGAAATAATTTTTTCAAGAATGAATTGGTGACCTTTAGGTTGGCAATGGGGATTAGAGAAAAACTTAGATGCTTTGAACGAAAGGCCTTTGATCTTTGTCATGAAGGATCTTTTGGACAGAAGTTTGCTGCTACCTGTCTTGGCCACCTTCCTGATTGTACGCTGCTCATGCCCAGGCCGTGTCCCCGCCCTTCTTGTTGTCCAAATTGCAACCTCTCAAGATCCCTTCGACATGCATGGGTTAACAACTTGTAGAGCTCTTTAAAGACTCCCCCAAACCCAATGCTCTACCATGTTACCTCGATCAGTTGTCCCAAGGCATTCAGTCTCTCCACCCACCACAATGCAGCCACGTCTCTGTCTGCAGTACGAACCTTGGAAAGTCACTGAAGTAACCCTTCTCACAATGGATGCACCAACTACCTCAGGGCACGCGAGAAGGTATGCTGAAATTCTGCGCACATTTTTTCAATTTGAAATGCCAGGTGTGAAAAGACATTTGAAATCCTTGGTCCCGAGCCAAGCACTGAATGCATTAAATTCATGTCTTATCCACACTTACGTTAGATCCTGGAGTCATAGTTGTCAAGATGTCAGAAATTATGAATGTTGTGGAGTTGTCGGAACATACATTTGTGTCACGGTTCATAAATCTATGGTCATGTATGACCATCCATTAGCTTCTATATGGTCATCTGAAACAAACAAGACCGTGCACATATTAATAGACCTATCACTGTCACGTACTCTTAAAGCATTAAATAGTCTATAGCGTTGGAAATAAGGCTTGCCCAATGGGATCACTTAGGTGCATTAGTTTTCCAGGCCTCCAAGAGTTTTAGGAAGATCCTCAACGTCAAGTGAAGAGACTACATCACATTAAAACTACATTATCCTCCATATCATTTACTCCATATGGTATCTCCTTCGTTCAAGTATTGCAATGTGTATGAGCAATACCAACAACATGCTTGTTGTCCTATGTTGACCATCCCAAGGGAATGGAATTCTACCTGGTGACAAACATTAATTCTCATGGGTTTGATCATCATGCACTTAGAATGAAATGACCTCCCAAATTTTCGCATTAATTTCTTTTGCATTCATGGGATTGGACACTAGGACCTTGCTCCATAAAATTTTACTCTTCCGTGCTCAAGCTCATCATTCATATTTCTAAGAATAGATTGAAAGGATATTTCTTCAAATTTGAGCACTAAATGGAAATTTGCTAAACAATTGAGGGAAAAAGATGGGAGGCTTCCAGATATTACCTTCGAAATATGTCATATAACAACCATTGAGTACCAAGAATTATTTATTTTTTTATTCTTTTGCTCATCGTTATGTCTAGACCTTTCCAAAGTGCCCATAATTTGACTTGGTTGTTTGTTGTTGTTCCTAAGCCCCAAGCGAAGTTGTACACCTTTTGTTCTTTAGGGCTAAAAATCACCCCTGCAGCTCCTACCACCTCTAAAATCCAGTAGAGATTTTAAAAACTTGAGTTTAAGTTGTTTGATTTGTATAATTATATTGCCTCAAACACCCTAAATCCATTTATATATTCAAAAAATATATTTTAAATAACAAAAAATCATAATTTTATATGAGATTATATCATCAAATTCTGATAAAAAAAACTATTTCATTTAAAATTAAACTACACTTTTATAATATATTTATAAAAATAAATTCCGCCATCTTATTTTTTAACTTTTTAATTTTAAAAACAATATGGTCACAAAAAATAATGAACTTTTCGTTACATCCAATATATCCATGTTGGCAAGGATGGATACTAGAGAGTGATGTAAAATATATTTTAGTTACCAAAGATTTTTCAAAATATATTTCTAATTTGAAAAGTACTCTGGTTGGGTATCATGATTTTTATTTTAAATTAATTATATATATATATATATATATACTTTTGGAAAAATACGCATGTTAGATGAATAAACATGATCTTGTTTTTCCTTTTTTAAGGCTTTTCTTTTACTTTTACATTTACAAACGATATCGTATCTCCAATTTTTTATCCACGAGCTTTGTTTTTTGGTTGGGGTTATTGGTACAGCCACTTTATCTTCGGGGGATAAGTTTAGATTTTTTTATTGTTTTATAAGAGGGAAACTTATTAATTTTATTTTTTCTTAATTTTATTTAAATTTTAAAATACCAATTTTATATAGATTTTATTTTATTATTAATTCTATTAAATTTAAATTACATATTATGTCGCATGGGGTAGCTCAAGTGGCAATGGCCGTGGAAAATGAAGTCTCATCGAACCGGAAGTCTTGGGTCAAATCTGCACTCCCTTCCCTGTAGTGGGGGTGTAATGGACATGGAAAATTAAGAGAGGTTCCTACCAAAGCTTACAAAAAAAAAATACAATTTTATAAATTTTAAGAATTTTAAGAATAAAGTTTTAAAATTTAAAAATGATAATTTTTTTTTTAATTAAAAAAATTAAATAAAATATCTCTTATTTTTAAAGGGGAGGGAATGGTTTTTATGTAATTTATTATTAAATTTAACCAATGAAATTATTTTTTCAAAATATAGAATTTTGTAAATTTAAGTATGTAGGCCCACAATTGATCACATTTGTACAGTAATTCCAGTTATACATTAATGTCTAAAATTTATGTAAATTTGTTAAATTTGACCATTTTTCTATTATTAATTTTCAAAAAATAAAGTAATATATTTTATTCATTTTCCTTCTAAATTTTTGAAAAATAAATTAAAAATTTAATGTGGAAGATAACCATGAAATTAAATTAATTAAAAATTCAAGGTTGAAATTTCTTTAAATGTGAACAAATTGTGAGTGGAACAAAAAGGATTGGTAAATGCCCAACATCTTTTCATAGAATTCCCTTTTCTTTACATGTCTAAAATTTATGTAATAGTGATATTTCTAGATATTGTTAGTGTGTAAATGGTTTGAGGATATTGTCCAAAGTTTCACCCATCCTTAGGAATCAAAGAAGCAAAGTGATTAGAAAAGAGAGCATGAAGGAATTTTTAAAGTGTGTCTACCACTTTAAAAAATATTCCATGCTCTCTTTTCTAATCACTTAGCTTTTGTTGGTCCCCAACTATGGCAAGAATACCCGCCCCAAATGTCCACACTATCCTCATTCCATTTTTAGAGTAACAATATCAAAAAATCCCCAAATATTAAACAAAAGTCATTAACACAGTAACAATATCCTTAAATATCATTCTTACATTAATTATAGACTTTGGAAGTGTACATTCTCTTATGTCCAAAATTTGTCAAATATTTACCATTCAAATTCTCATTTAAAATTTTGAAAAAACAATTCATCAATTTTATTTTTCCCTTTGGAAAAATCGTAATTTTCATTCATATAAGAAAAGTACATATTGTAGATATCGTTCGCATATGCTATATGTGAGGTTGTATGCCTATCAAAAAAGAAAGTATGAAAAAAGATCAATGATTCTCAATATGTCCTCTGTGGTGTTCTAAAGAGATTAAAAAACTCCTCGCGGGGAGTACATTTGTGTGCCATATATATGCATCAAGTAAAATCGAAATATACAAATATGCTGATAATTTATGCAAAAAATATAAACATGAGAATCATGCTCCTCATGAGCTAGTTATGCTATGTAATCCATGTATGGACGGTGGTAGTACTGATAGTGTGCACCGTCCCTCTATTCCTGGATCATCCATGTACCATGAGGCTGGTTCGCAGCTTCCTTGGATAGTTGGTCGGCAGTCTAGTTACACTCCCTGTAGATATGGCGACAAACAAAGTGATCAAAATGTGCAATGAGTGTGTGTGCCTCTTCCAAAATAGGTCTCAATGAATATGCAAAGCAATTTGATGTATTGTTTATCCAGTTGCAAACTATTTTGGAGTCCCCAAAGATTTGTATATTCCTGCATTGTTTCTCCATGGCAAAGTGTAGGAGGTGTTTAAGAGTGATCAGCTCAGCATAATTATTAGCACCGCTTCCCAGTCCCATTTGTATTTTATAGAAGTGAGAGTCAAAAAGGTATAGTAAAGCACCCCCCCACAACCTGCATCATCAGCAGATCCATCGAAATATGCCCAGGGGTATTCTCGGTTGATGACCTGAGGACAATTATCTTGGTGGATGGTGCGACATCATCGTCAGGGATGGAGTTGTAGTCAACCAGAGCAATAATGGAGGGTCAATATGGGATGGTATTATGGAAGATGTAATGGTTTTTTGCAATCCAGATCGTCTAGCAGGTGAGAAGGGATAAGTTCCTGGCCTTGTTCGGAGCCGCAGATGACCACCATGTTTCCCATGCATCTACAATAGATGTGCCTTTCCATTGACAGTGGGGATGGATGGCCCTAAGGGTGGTATTCCAAAGGTCCATAGTGACTGGGCAAGTAAGGAATGGGTGATCGATAGTCTCAGTGTTGTTCTTGTAGATGCAACACCAAGATGGTCCATGATGGGCTCTCTTGTTCAGGTTGTCCCTTGCGGGGGCCTTGTTTTTAAGTAGCGTCCACATAAACAATCTTATTCTGGGAGGCGCCTTCAATTTCCACAGGTGTTTCCACCAATGTTCAACAATCGGTGGTCAATGGATAGGAGAGATACAAAGGTATCCTTCCTTTGGAGAGTATCTACCATTTTTTGCATGGGCCCATATGATTTCATCTTTCCCCTCAGTAATCCTGATGTGTGATTCTGTCAGGGCAACGATGTATTCCCTCCATTGATGATGCCAAAGTTGAGGGAGGTGTAGTCTTCGTGCGGTCTTCCATGCCTGCTGAAAAATGGTGGTGTGCTTAGGGTCCGCAATGTGGTTGATATGGATGATGTCTGAATTGTTGAGATGGAGCATTAGATCCTGGGGAGTCGGTGTGTGTTTCTACTACTGATCCAGGGATATAATCCAATGCAGACCGATAAGCCAGATGTATTTTCCATGTGATCCCATCTCAGTGTTCTTCCAATTGGGTTGACAAATCCAGTCCATCAAATTTAGGGGAGATATATATTTTGAATATGCCACCCTTGTCCATAAACTAAAACAATTTATCAATTATATAATAAATAGTATGATTGTAATATTTAAAATTAGAAAATTTGAAGCTATGGCACTAAAAATAAAAAGAAATACCTACATATTTTGTTAAATTTTCAATTTTTAAGCTTTTTAATAAAATTTATAAAATAAAAATAAATTTCACAATTTAATGATTTTATATTTCCTCACAAAAATATATTAATAAGTGTTACCATGCAATTTTCCCCTTAATCTTGTCTTTATGTAAAAAATTCATTAATAGCAAATAATTCTATTAAATAACTATAAAGTATATTTATAAAATTATTATATAAAACCTTAAATGTTCACCTTACATTACTGCAATTCTATAGCTATATATAAAATTAAATATTAAATCTATATTTCCTATATATAAAAAAAATCGTTTGATCATTCTTTAAATATCCCTAACATATTTTTCTAAATTTTTAATAATATAACAAAATAAAAGAATTATAAACATAAAATTCAATGAATTATTAAATTCCAATTTTTTTATAAGCGGTCCGAATAGTTTATAGAAATATAATGTTTTATAAACTTATCACGTTTCTATTGAACGTGTCTTTGAATTTGAATTTACCCCGGCAAGATTGAAATTTTAATATAATTAAAAAAATTATTAAAAACCTACAAGATGTTACAAAGTTTTTTTTATAAAATCAATTGCAATCTAAATAATCAAACTATGATGAGAAAATCTAAAAGTTCAAATAATCAAACTATGTTTTTTATGTGACCAGATAAAAATAAGACTACATAGAAATAAATTAAATAAATTAAATAGGGACAATGTTGAGTCAACAAAATTACTATATTATATAATAAATTTAATGTAAAACCTATCGGTAAAGAAAATCTAAAAGTTTAAATAATCAAACTATGTTTTTTTTGTGACTAGATAAAAATAAGACTACATAGAAATAAATTAAATAAATTAAATAGTGACAATGTTGAGTCAACAAAATTACTATATTTACACCGTAAGGCGTTTCCCTCTGAAATCAACTCCCTTCATTGCCTACGTGTCGTTTTGTGCACCATACAATTAGATGTTAGACGATTAAACAAATTTCAACGCTTAGATCAATAGGAAGAGGAAGAGACACTGGCAAAATGGAAAAGAGACTAGGAATGCATGCGGTGAGAACAACGATATGTCCTCCGTTCAGTCGAGCGCAGTGGCTGGGGCCACAGATATCCAAAAACTCAAATAACAAAGATCATAAATCAGGTCGCTGATGGATGAAGCCCACATTAGGCTCGGGTGGGTATTTGTCCTGGCACATGGGTATTTGTCATTAGCAAGTTCTTGTTCAGGTACTGCAGGTTGGCAGCCCTCATTATCTACAGTCTCTTCCGGACATTTTTCAGTATCGGAGATGGCCAACATGAGCTGTGTGAATTTATCATTCCTGTGTTGTGGTGGCAGGGGCTAACTATGGTGGCATTTCGTTCTATAATCAATATCCCCTAGCAGCAATGTGCTGTGTTCAAGCTTCTCTTGATTGGAGATTCTGGAGTTGGCAAATCGTGTCTCCTTCTGAGATTTGCGGTGAGGTTTAATTTTATTATCCAAGCTTTGAATATAGTTCTGAAATATTATTTGCATGTGAGCAAAGTTTTGGGTATAATGCAAATGCTCTGGGTTTAGCCACTTGTGTGTTTATAAAGTTACTACTTCTTGTTTATTAGGACTGAAATATGTTTTAGTTTTTTTTTTTTCAAATACAGTGAATTTGGTTTTATGAGCTCTACTGTATGGCTGTCCAATATATTGTTGTTTTATTACACTGTCTTATATTTTTTCGACTCGATGGGGGCCTTCTTCCAGCTGGTCATTAAATTTTTACTTTCCTGGCAAAACTCTTTACTTAAAAAGATCACTTCTTTAAGGAGAAGTGGTAATATCTCTTGATATGGCAACGATAATTAATTTTCTTTTTGTCTGTAGGATGATTCATATCTGGAGAGCTACATCAGTACGATAGGAGTTGATTTGTAAGTGATCTTGATGGGTTGCGTGTTGTATCAAATATTTTGAATTCTTTGTTTTAAAATTCTGGTCGCAATATTCAGTACAAGGTGGTTAGTCCTGGTTTTTAAAAGTCTTCATTTTGTAGGCTATCTACTTAAAGATAATGTTTTAAGTGTGGAGGTGGGCATGAATGAAGTATAATTCATAAATTCCTGTTTTTTCAGAAAATTCGAACAGTGGAGCAGGATGGAAAAACGATCAAGCTTCAAATTAAAGTGATATTCCTATAGTAAGCAGTGAGCTGATAGGAAATATTTCATGTTAAGAACTGGTAAATGTGTTGTGATCAAACTTCAATATGATTTGAATAGGACTGAGTGAAATATTGTATTTGAGTGGGACACGCCTAGGCATATAATCTTAAATGTATTTTATGATTGTTCAGTTTATAGAGGGAAAAAATTACCTTTGGTGACTCATCATACTGTTCCGTTGTTTCTTTCAATTCTGAAGGACTTTCTTGGGTTCTGTTTTGAATCGTAAAGTTTTTATTCTTTTACATTTATCAATGGCATTCTACAGTTCTAGAGAGCGTTCTTAGAGATTGAATTTAACAATGTTTAAGTTTTTAACCTTTTTAGAACTTTTTGTCCTAGTTGCCTGTTCTGGGAGTTAAGCTTCCCAGAGTCTAGTGGTGGTAGTGGTGGTTATTTTATGATGCTAGTCTTTAGACGGCAACTAAAAAGATGATTCTGGCAAGAGGTAGCACAATCTTTTGCCTATGTGGTGGCAGATGTGTTTGAGTTTGATAATTTTAGTGTGTATAATTCTTAGTTTGGCCAAAATTTAGGAAAAAAATAGTAACTATCATAAATCCATCTAAATCCTGGAATGGCGCTTCACCTTAAATTCGTTTATTGTGTATAATGCTAAGTTTGGCCAAAATTTAGGAAAAAATAGGAACTATCAGAAATCCATCGAAATCCTTGAATGGTGCTTCACCTTAAATTCTGTTTTTGAGGTTTTTTGACCTTAAATTTGTGGTAAATTTTGAATTTACTCTTAATAGAGCATCATTGCTAACATGATGTGTTTTTTCAATGGTTCAATTGTAGTGGGATACAGCAGGGCAAGAACGATTTAGAACAATTACAAGCAGCTATTATCGCGGTGCACATGGTATCATTGTAAGTGCCCTTGTTACTTAAGTAGTTGTTTTCTTGGGTGCTACACTGATATTTTTCTGTTCATGTCAATGAAAATAAATCTTTGGATTTGCTAGTGATAGCCTGATTCTTCTTTAGTTTTGGAGATCTTATCAATGTGCAGCCAGTATTCTCCATTATTTAATTGTTTAAATTTATGGTTTTATAATGATATTATTCTTCTGTTGGTAGGTGGTTTATGATGTTACTGACCAGGAGAGTTTCAATAATGTGAAGCAATGGTTGAATGAGATTGATCGCTATGCGAGTGAGAATGTCAACAAGTTGCTTGTTGGAAACAAATGTGATTTGACTGCTAATAGAGTTGTTGATTACGATACAGCCAAGGTAATGTTAATGTTGAGTAGCTTTTGCACTATTCACACTGTAGGTGTTCCATTGGATGCGTTGTCTTGATGGGGATTTAGATATGAGTGTGCCTTGAAGCTGGTGCTCTGTTTTTGGTTTATTGTGACACTGTCAGTGGTCTTGAGTTGCTGGTTTGACTTGAGATGCATCTTTTTGTCACTCTGCACAGTTAAATCTTTTCTTGATATTCTTTGTGTGTTTTATGCTACAGGCATTTGCGGATGAAATTGGCATTCCATTTTCGGAGACAAGTGCAAAGAATGCAACTAATGTGGAGCAGGCTTTCATGACGATGGCTGCTGAGATCAAGAACAGGTGCAATTTTTTCTTATGATGTTTTCTAACCAACAAGTGCCTATATCACACGATAGTGTTGCAAAATGTTTGTTTTGACTTGTAATTTCTATGATGTGTAGTGTAAAAACCTCAGACCTGTCTGCCAAATCCTAATAAATTTGGTTGAGATTCTAATTGTTCTATGATCTTCCTTATAGGAACTAATCAAGAACTATTTCCCAAACAGGGTGTATTACCAGATTTAGGAACTTTGCTGTTAATGAACAAATTCATTTGAAATTTCAGCTGATTATCTTTGTTTACTTTTTTCCTTGACATGCTATTAAATTCGTACTAAATTTAATAGATTTAAATTTTAATGTGAATTCTTTTATCTAGAGGCTTAGAAAGTAGTTCACTGTTAATTTCTGTTGTTTTAACTTTGACAAGAGTAATAGAAGCTATACTAATGTTCTGGGCGAGCTCATTTGCAATTTTGATACACAATTGGCTATGCTTAATCATTTTATTAACCAGAAGTTTGAAATTTTAGATATAGATTTCAAGGGACGCAAGATAGTACCTAATATCTGTATTTTTTTTACTGGCCATAAATTTCATCCCGAGTCAGATTTGTGCACACTTATCTAGGATATCACTTTCATGGGTTTACAGATTCTGCCTGTTCATCTTCGTTTTAATATTTTTATTGATAAATTATTGTTTAATCTTAGGTTCCCAGTTGAAATAGCACTGCTCTTTATGAGTTTACTGGGCAGAGTTACTCTTTCAAAATGTTTGTGCCTCCTTTTTATGACCAGTGTGCCTTTAGTATTGTGTTACCTGTTTGGACAATTCTTTTCAGTAATAATTAGTAAATTGTTTACTAATATCTTAAGCAAACTAAGGGGTGTGATTGGGGTTGTAGAAACCTAGAGGAACTGGTTTGAGTGACCCAGTGTATATCTATTTTCTTTTGAGAAAGTAGATTGGCATTCTAAAAGGATGCATAATTAAGATTTCACAGCACCAAATAGACAATGTGGGTTTTTTGTTTTGTGGACCCGCTAAAGCTGCTTAGAGGGTGCTTAAATCCCCTATCCACCCCACCAATTCAATACAAGTGGGTATGATGTGAATATTATATTACGTAGTATGCTAGGCCCTGCTTAGTGGTTTCCTGTTGTGCTTTCAGCAAAGAAGCTCTCAGTAGTTGCTCAAGTATTAAGTGTTGATACATAACATGATGACTTTTGGTAATCTGGTTGGTTTCAGACATGTTCCTATTGTCTATTATTTTGGGCATTGTACAAATACTGGTTTTTTCAGGTTGTGATGGAGTGCTATAACTGTATATCTTGTCCGTTCATTGCTTTGAAATCAACAATGTAGATGAAACATTTGTGTTCAAAATTGACAAATCTATTATTTATTGCATTTGATTCAGGGCATCCAAGAGCCATATCCCACACTTTATATGTTGTTTTGAAACAATTTCTCGTATATAGTCTCAAGGAACTGGAACGCCAGGCGTTGATTTTCAAGTACATGATGGCCTGTATCCCCGTGCCGCCTGAGCTTATCGTTCCTATTCGGAAAATAAAGCATACCACTATGAAACTAGACTAAACTGTAAATTTAATTTCTTGTTAAAATGTTATAGTTTATTTCATACACATACACAACATGACGAAGATTCATGTCTGAGATTCAAAGGTCTTAGTGAGGCCACAAGCCAAAAGGCAAGAACCAAGTGAAGATGTGGAAGCAAACTAAACCACGTTCATTTTGCGTGTCGAGTAAATTCAGCAAGGAAAATTGTATTTTTTGCATTGATGTGTAAGTTTATGTTTCTTCAAACAGAGGATCCTCTTATAACAATCATGAGCCTCTGACATCATATAAAATGAAAGTGAATATGAGGAGCTTATGATCCCATATGAATCTTGTTCAAGAATTCACTTTTCTGCAATTCAATCGCACTTCTCCCCCGGTCAAAACTCCAACACTGGCCAACTTCAGCATTGAGGTTTCAAATGCTTTGAAGAAGGCATTCTCATCCCTTGCGAATCTCTTCACAATCATCTTTGTTGGGTTTTCCAGAAACAACGCCTAGTCTGAGCTAAACACTCCCTTTCCTTCTACCAAGTGTTTGAAGTATGCGTTGTCAAACGGGGTGGCCGTGGAATCCAGAAAAGCACTCGCGCTGCGATTGTTGTTAGGGTGAGGGCACACCGAACGACGGCTCCATGGTTGGATCGACCTTAAATGTAGCGTTGAAGTTATGAAGTCTGCTCTCAAAAGAAGAGCAGTGAGAGAAACCCAACGTATGCCCGCTTGTTCATGCAGACAATTCATAATTCAATTAGAATTCCCTTAATGTTAGGCGTTACAGAGTTGCCATACTTTCATGATAATTTTGGATTTGTCGACTTTGCAAAACAGACTACAAAAATTCCGAAATGCAGATGTCGATCATATTTAAGTTCAAAAGCACACTTTATAATTATTGAAAGACCAGACAACCTTTATGCTAGAATTGCTATCTTATTATTTGAACATAAAGGAAGTTTTAGAAATATATATATATAAAATGTAAAAAATTAAAAAACCTTAGTGATCTACTAAAATTTAGGGCAAAAATCTTCCCATAACATTACAGTGTCTCCCCATAACATTTCAGTGATAACAAAGCAGAAATCGTGCCATCTTGGATGGTAATTAAAGATGGAACTATCGGAAGCAATTTTTTGGCAAAAATATGCAAAGTCTTGGGCCCTAAAAATCTTCCCATAACATTTCAGTGATAACAAAGCAGAAATCGTGCCAGCTTGGATGGTAATTAAAGATGGAACCACCGGAAGCAATTTTTTTGTAAAAATATGCAAAATCTTGGAGGAAGCTGGAAGAACAACAAAGTCTTTGAGGAAAATGGAAGAGCAGCAAGCAGAAAATATCAACAGTTTCCCAAAATGGAACAAAAGATTAGAAGAATTTAACAAAATGCCACATCTAAGAAAAATAAAATGGGACAAATTCTGGAATAATGGCAAGAAAAACGAACCAAATGATACTAATGATAAGTACTACAAAAGAAAGTATAAGAACAAATGAAGTGAAAGAAAAAGTGTTGCCATAGTTATCTCCCCCTAAAAAGATGGATGATCCGAGGACAATGTGCCCTATGACTGAAGCATCTGAATCAGATAATCGGTCAATAGGTGATAAGTGAATGGTGTTATTTCAAAGTATTGCATGGTATATTAGTTGCTGGTTGAAGACTGGTTGGCATATCAACTCATAAATTAGAAATGCAATATTATTTAGTTATGGGTTATTTGCATTGGTGAAAGGTGCTTCTTGTCATTGTATGGTATATATCAGAATTGTATCTTTGGCTGAAATCTAATATTAAGGTTGTTTTGGGAGATTAGGCTTTCACCTTAGGCTTTGAGATATTAGGCCTTCACCTGTATAAGGGGCATTTAGGGACATGAAAAGAACTAAAATATTTTTTCTCTCCTGTTTTAATTTTCAGTTGCAGATATGCCATCTCTTCATGGATTTTGTGATTGATGGTATCAGGTTATAGATACTTTGTGTGCTATGGTGGGTATATGTTTTCACAGTGCCATTCTCCTGTGTAGATTGTTGGATGAATTTGCTATTGCATATGTTATGGATTGAATCTTCTTGTTTGGGATTTTGGACGAGTTTTTAATATTTATTTGATGTGTAATGAGTTTTGAACCCTAACACCCAACTTAATATAATACAGTGACCTATTTTAGCATGGCCCCCAACTTAGCATTAACACAATACATTAATTCATTTTAACATGGATCCCCAACTCTGTATCAATAGGGGTAACGTCAGGGTTCGAAGTTTGCATCAACATGATACAGTAACCCACTATAAAATGGGAAGGGCTGGAACTTTGATCACTTGCCTTCATCTATATATGGCTTAAGCTGAATCATATATTGTTTATTGTATATTAAGCACAGAACATGTTCTCACCCCAGTTTGGGCATAAGAAAAGACATTTTTAAACCCTCTAGATATGAGGAGGCCCTGAAGTTTCACAGGCTCAAGATCTTACATATATCAGGGTCCCAACTAGATAGATATGGGAGATTGTGTATTTTGTTCCCTTATAAAATATTTTTAGAAAATGTAAACGTGATACCTTTCATTTTTGGTTGTAAAATTTGTAGATTCCTGATATTTAGTTATGTGAGACATGATTATACACAGCTTACAATAGATATTGATGTCAAACAAAAAGTAGTTGTGTTTTCTCCCCATGCAAATTTAGTTGTGTTTTCTCCCATGCAAATTTATAATTTTTTTCATGTTCTATATTAATTATTTTTCAATTCTGGTTCAAAATTGGGCTGGATGAATGAAAATTAAAAGGGAAAATGTGTTCTAGCATGAAATTTTACTTATTTTCTTGAAGGATTTGACGTATAACCTTAAGTGGTTTTTTCCCACTGATATTTGCTTGGACATATTTTTTTGATTCATTGCCATACTTCTGACTATTTGATTAAACCATTTAATATTGCAATTTCTGATATCTTTGTTTCATACAAATCTTTAATCTTGTGGCTCGGGAGTAGCTGTAGTTTTCATTGATTTTGATTCATTGCCATATTTCTGATTGTTTGATTAAACCATTTACTATTGTAATTTCTGATATCTTTGTTCCATAGAAATGTTTAATCTTGTGGGTCAGGAGTAGCTGTAGTTTTCATTGATTTAAACATTGAAAGCATAGTTCTGTAGTGCTTTTATAATATTCCATTTGGTAAGGGTTAGTTTAGTCCAGTCAAATCTTTTATGTTTTGGTGTTTTTTTGCTATATTTTTTTGTTTAATTCATTGAAATTTAATAAGAAAGAGTTAGAATCACAAGTTTGAGTTGTAAAATCTGCATAATCCAGATGTGTGAGTAGAAGGAATTTTCATAGCACTAATCTATTTATCTATTCAAAAAAATATTTTAAATAATACAAAATCATAATCTTACCGAAAATTATAATCCCAAATAAAAAAAAACCAAAACACAATTCGGTTTTGTAGATCCTGATTCCTTAAGCCGCTATGTCAAAGTAAATTTTTCTGTAGTGTAAACAGAGAAGGCTCATATATAGGGTCATTTTATATATAGGGATTATCCACTGCACTTCATGCCTTCGTAGACCAACCCTTCCTGCTAGCTGCAGTACCAGTACGAGTCTTGAGAATGATCTGTCATGCATGAGATGTTGTCCTCTGACAACAGAATCAATGTAAGCAGGGTTTTTATGGTATGAAAAATGATATAGGAGTCTCACTGGTTCACGGGCAATCCTCACAACCAAAAACAAAATCTATTTCCAGTTAATATATTGATAGATTCTTCACTGATCTTAACTGAGCTTAGAATTTATGTTGTGATCAGGATTTAGTTATAGAGATCATACCCTGTATGGAATTCTGGTTTTGTAAAACACTTCCAGGGCTTGCATCACATTTTGAATTGGATTACATTCTGTCAACATTTGTGATTTGTAAACTTTACTGTTCGGTTGACAATCCACATGTCTGATAATCATTACCATGGAGGAAGATAAATGGTCCAGGATTCATGCCGAGACCTCTCAAGGGAATAATATCAACTCCAACACTTTGTATACTGATAGTCACTAAACTCTAATAACCATTACCTTGGAAAAAGAGAAACAGTCTATGATTCATGTTGGGACCTCACAAAGGAATAAGTCATTGAAGTGGAGGTTGGATTCACAATCACCGCATGGTACC
>APFE031311886.1:2449-15956 GCA_000404065.3 Pinus taeda | reverse complement strand
TCGCGTACAGGGAATAAAACACTGTTTTTTAGATATATGACCAGGTCTGGAAGGAGGGGTTGCCCTAGGCCATGGCTGAAGCATCACAAACCATACTGGTGAGATTTGGAGCTATAACACTTGTAAAGAGGGATGTAATTACAGAGCCTACCTCTTTAGATTGTTTGCAGTGGCCAACTCCCATGTTATCCCTTCTGAACTCTTCTATGCCAATTCTGTAGATAGACTTTGTGTATCCTATAGGAATTCCTGTGCAATAAAATGATGGAGTTTTGCTTCTGGTGGGTTGCCTGGGTATAAGAGCGACTTGAGAGAGTGAGTTTTGAGGAAGTGAAATGCATGAATGCATGGGAATGATGTTTTATTTCCTCTTATGGTGATTTTGGGTGAGGTGGTGTGCTGGAAGCAAAGGTACGTTTCCTCTTTTGGACCGTTGGTCCCCACTACCACCTCATCATTCCCCACTCCTCGTAATCAAATCCCACCTTATGCATCCATAGTTTTAATTGATTTTGTCCTACTCCTTCTTGTCTTTGAGTTAACTGCCGCCACGTGTGAGAGGACACCCTGTTGTGTATGTGTTGACTGAATGAAGGTGACCAAGCTACTTTTCACTTATAAACCAACTATCTCATAAACCTTACATTTTTTTGACTACATGATGCATATGAGAGAGTGAGCGGGATACTTACCTGTGGTTCCAATGCTATGTTGCAGTTGTCGAAGACCAGAGGTGCTGCTGTGTGTATTTGCTACATGCTATTCTTCTTCAGCCTCTTACTGTCTGCTAATGGCTTCTTTGCTTATGCAGGTACCTGTGGTTGAAGATATGTTGCTACTACTTCGAAGCTCCTGGATCATCATGCTAAAGGTTTGTTGCTGGTATGATTGGTATTCTGTGGGATAGGCTGCTACAGGACTTCCTACAAGATGTCCTGTAGCTGCTTCTTCCTCAGAACCCTTTAATCATTCTTCTTGTTGGGGTTATGAGGATGGTGACATGGATGGAAAGAAGGAATATGAGTGTGGAGAGAAAGGAATCCTCAGGGGATGCTCTTTATTCCTCCCTATTTCCCTTTTCGAAGACTGGAAAAAAAATACTCTTGAAAATGTTTTTTTTTTTTAATGGTGAGTGTAGGGGTGATGATGGTGGACAAGTTATGGTGATTGAATGATGAAGAGGGTGAATTTGATTTGCCTAGCAAGTCATTCATTTTCCTTAGGAATTCTTCCTGTAGGATTTCTATTGGCTTGTAGGGGCCTGACCCAGGTTCGGAGATGATTTAGCCAAACAAATCCTCATACTACTGGCCCTTTCGGCAATAGTCCGCGGAGCGCGGACTGAGGTCTCACCCGAAGTAGTGTGGGAGGGTGCTAGAACTAGGTTTCTGGACCCTAGAGATGTATGATGATTTCAAGTGGTCCACGGTTTGACCCTGCATGCATGTCACTACGCACACTTATCAGTACCTCATGGCTTGCGATGTTGCCTTTGCACAACCCTGCTCGGGGCTCGAACAATGTTATTACCCAAATCCTTACTATTAACCTGATTTAAATTGATCGCTTAGCTTATCTGTATGTGTTTAGTTATACTTAACAATGTTCAACATTCATACAAGTGTGCACGATAAATAAAACAATATAATTGCAGAAGATATCAACCATATGATAATTCAAAACAGATACACAAGATTTGGAATCAAAATTCTCTTTATTATCTCTTTCTCTAGTTACAGACTCAACTCTACCTTACACACTCAATTGCAGGGGTCCGCGCACTCAGCTGCGGACTCTACTAGGCCTTTGTGCACTCAGCTGCAGAGCCTCTTCCTACTACTACGACCCAAGGTACTTAGGCTCTTACTCTATGCTCGCTATCTATTAGACTTCATCCGTTGGCTACTTACTACTTTACAACTTAGAGCCTCACTCTATTACATTACATTCAAAACTTAGGGCGGGCAACCCTATTTCTCTAACATCCAATTTACACTCCGCGCCTGCAATTCGTGGATTATTTACAACAATAGTACTCAAAACTTGGGTTTTGAGCCCCAAAACATGTTGTGGGGGGATTCCATGCCCAACAGGCCCCTAACACAAACATCGTGACTTGCCCTCGAGTCACTCGGTCATCGCGGCGATCAGAGCATGGAGTCCCTCTAGCTGGTCTTGAACGGTCTGGATGTCAGCAACACACTGAGTTGTTGCTTTCTCACTTTTGAACCCTTTGTTTCTAGCGTGCTGCGCTGCATCTGTGCATGCATCCCTTGAATATACGTGAGCTTTCCTTCAATACCTACCGTGATTGTGAAGGATTCCTCAATCCATGGCTGGACGTGTGCTTTGAGAACTGCTTCCTTGTGGCACGCTGTGTCCACCTACTCTTTTAGTGCCTTGGCTTGCTGCATCCTTGCAAGCCGCTGAGTAAGGACTATTGTTTGCATAGTCCCTCTGATGCTATCATACTGTTGCTGGAATTCGCGGGCCTCGTTCTCCAACTGTTGGATGCTGGGGTCCTCCTACAACATTGTGAGACCTCAAGCACCTGCTCCAACATGTTGGTACAATCACTGACTGCACCTCCAATCTCTTCCATCCCTGCTATAATAGTGCTGGCATGTTGATATCTCACCTCTAGGGGAGTGAAAGGTTGCAACCGTAGCTCAAAAATATGGAATTTAGCTCCAACTGCACTCCTGTTGTTTCTTCTCGCGTATTGTGGACTCCACTTGCCAAAACGTGGATCTGCACTTCTGCCAATAGATCTACTGCAATGGACAACTCTGGGACACACCGACAAGCATCATCAACTGTCTGCACCAATTGTTAGTTTCACGACACCAACTCATCGTGTTGCAAGATAATTTGTTCTATATTAAGCTTCTGCTCACTCAAAACTTAGATCACGCGGCTCTCTCTTGCATAGAGTTCTGCTGTTATCCCATCTTGCAGCTGATATAGTGTGTCTTAGGGAAGGGCAACCAAATTAAGGCCAATGATTTTCATTGTATTAAGTGTCACCTGATCCATCGTGTTTTCCGAGACTATCTCTCCATCTGGCAATACTATCATATTTTCCATGTTCACACGTAACATTTGTTCTATTGCTGACGTGCTTGCTACGATGTGGGTAGACAAGGTAGCTTCCTGCGGGGGCCGCACCTGTAACTCTTGCAGCTATGCCCTTAGGGCCTCCAACACAGTCTGCTACTCCGTCATGAAATCTTGGAGTGCTTCACTGGTGACATCGTAAACCATCTCGTCAATGTCATGGAGATCTCCTTCAGTTAAGGTGATTGGGTCGATGGCCAGCTTAGAGGCCTTGACCTTCTTTCTTGAGCCTGATATTTCTATGATGCATGACTGTTTGAGTTGGGTAGAGGTGGTCTCTAGGTATGTGCTCTCTTCTGCAATTTCTATGTCCTTTGCCCTCTACCCTACGGACGCTGCTTAGCCCTCCTCTACCAGCACTGTTGTGGCCTCTATTGTCTGCGTTGCTATTGCTGCTTCTGTGGCATTCTTCTGCTCTGTGGCTTCCTGTGCCACTTCACGGACTGCCCTTAACTTGGCTCACACTTTTTCATTCCACCTTCTCTCGGCCAATTGGGTGACACACAACTTGGCATCATCCTTCCTTTTTTGTGCTGTTGTCTTCTCCAGCTCCACCAAATCTGGGGCGCACCACTCAGGAGGCCATGTCTCTAACACCGTAAAGATTGCATCACCAGTGGCTATAAATGGGAGCCTTGTCCACTATTGCGTCGGATCCTTTCGTGCCATGATGTATATGTTGTTCATGTCCGCCTTAAAGTCTGCAAAACTTTGTAGACTGTTGTGCACTATAGGGGATGGGCACGGCCTCCTATTGATCCACGTTCAGATGCTCGCCTCCATGAGCACCTAGAGAATCTTGGTATTGTGAATCCATTTCGCATCCTTGGTGGCCCAGAGTGAAGTGTACTTCATGGCCTTTGGTAAGTCTTGGTTAATGTTCGGGAACTGAATATCCTCTGATAGTTTTCGCTACCAGCAAGATGGATAAGAGCAAGCACGTGTAGTGGAAGGTTTTACCTTGCTCCTGGGCCTTGCGACAGTTTATAAAAAATTCCTTGTAGAGGGAACTTGGCCCAGTTAAACTAGACCCCCTTTGCATACTGTTTAGCCAACACAACCACTAGCGCTGGTACGTCATCGGCGCAACATTTTTCATCACTTTACTGGCCAGGAGTTGGGTGGCTACGCTCACCCCTTTGTCCTTGATATTGGTGATTACGTCACACCTCTTTTTCTTCTTGAGCTTATACTTTGATTTCATGGCCTTTATGAGAGGCAAAGCACTGCTTTTCACAGCTACCATTATGGGGTACCTTCCCTTACAGGGAAGCTGAGAAATTTTTTGGATGAGGTCGGCTGTGATGGGAATAGGCTCCTCCGGCCATATATACCCACCATGCACCAGGTAGAGCAACTGCCTGATGACGAAATTGGTGATGGGTGTGTGCTGGAAATGTGGTATCCATAGTAAATGCAGCAATCTGGCCTTTTCCACACTGCGTAGCCATTTTCGCAGTTCAAATGTTATCACTGGCCCCTCCGTATTCTGCTTCATCACATTTGCCGTTTCTAAGTGTGGGAACTCCTCACTGTCTGCGAGGTCCCAGTCTTCAAATTTCATGGTGGGCACACGACCTAGGTGCAAGCCCTCAAAGGTAATTCCATTGGGGAGGAGTGGGGTTTGGAGTGCACTCTTCGTTGCATCCAGATCCTTCGATATTTTGGTTTTCCCTTCTGCGAAGGGACACATTCGGGCAATTTTGCTGTAGAGCACAATGGTTGGATGTCTTCCTCCAAGTCTTCTTTGGCCTTTGCAGCCACAATTAGGGCCTACAAGTCTTCTTCCTCTTCTTTGTTTCAATGGTGACTACCTTTCTTTTTTCTTCCATTGATAATTTACTGTGCACAGATTCCTCGGGGACATGCGTACTGGTCCCATTGCATGTTTATCTTTCTTTGGTCTCGGCATCTAGGGTGATTTGGAGATTTCGGTTATGACCCCAGCGTCTTTGGGAACATCCTGTACCATGGGGGTCTGCGCAGCTTCACCGATGATTCCTTCTTCAATGCCCAATGCATCCTTAGTGGCTGTCATCATTTCTACACTATATGCGGTCTTTCACGAACTTAGGGGCTCTATTATCGCTCGGTTCTCAACACTCTGCTCTCTGTTCAACTACTCAAGTCTCAAATGACCAAGTGTTGTTTGCTGGCTAGCCCTTGTAGTTTTATAGCACCTTTTGAATTCAAATTCAACCATTCCCCCCAATTCCAGGCCATTAATGCTTCCTTGGCAGATTTTCTGAAATATTTCCCATAACTTTTGTCTTAAATGCCTGCCACCCACTCCATTTGGCCTCAAATCGGACATCACATCATGAATAGTGACACCAATGGTCACTTCCCATTCAACCTACGTGGTAGTGCATCCCTCCATGTGCGGGCGCGAACCTTGTGACAGGCTATTCCTACGTGCACCTCTCAGAGCGCACAGCTCCCAAGAAGAATAATTTGTAGTCTCGCCCTCCCTTTCAACTGCCTAGAGCACTAAGGTTGTTCTTCCTACAGCTAGTCAAGTGGTCACACCACCTATGCGGGGCTCCATCCCTTCCTCCAGCATAGTCAGCGAAAAATTCTTATCTATCATTGTGGTGATTGGCGCCGCACGCTCTACTATTTGTAATGCGCTTCCCTGGTTACTGCGTTTGGTGATATGCAGCCCTAGCCATGGCAACATACTAACCAATTCTCGACGATAGCCCTCTAATTCATTAGTATGATTATCTGCACCTTGCCTTGCCATCCTTAGTTTATTGACGAGACATGCTTGCTTGATTCCATTTTCTAGCCTCTTGACCTTTGTGTCCATTAAAATGCCTTTCTTACTTATTCGTACCCAGTCCTTTTCAAGTTCACAAAGTCTAAGGTTCCCTTCCCGAATTTATTTTTGAAGTCTTATGTGTTTTGCTTTGCATAGTTGTGTGATATCGTCGTCCCAGGCTTCGTGCACTATCACACCTACGGGTGCTATTACGTGTGGATTCATATTTTCATGCTCCTTAGAGATTATGATCCCTGCTTCATTCCGTAGCCTTGGAATTATTTTCACGGTTAGGGTTTTGCACATGGTCCTATAGGCCCACCGAATCACTAGTACGTGCAGGTCCCAGTCAGTGCATCTCACCTGGTAAACCCTGTTCAACACTTCACACACCCTGTCGAATGCTTTTTCGTGGATAATCTTTGGCACACTTCACCTTTCTTGCCACTGCGTTTTTTTCTGGTTTTCTATTCTGGGAGTGGTGTGTGCTTGTGCGGGCTGCATGTCATATGTCTATACCCATCGAGAAAGGTGGGCACACAAGCTGTTTTTCCCCTCATAACTGGCTGTCATCTATAGCTGGGGTTTTCCAAATTGTAGGCTCATCATCCTTCTGCATTCGCGCCAATCCTCAAAACTCTGTTGGTGCGTACCCAACCATCTTGTAGGTGTAGCGCACAGTGCCCATTTCAGAGTGTCAAAACGTTGTTGTTATAGTACTTCGCTCTCAAATTTGTTCGGAAATTCATCCACCGCTGTCAACTTGTCATACCTAGGCAGATCCCTTATCTCCATTTTTACGCAGTGCAGTGATCTCATCATCATGTTGCAATTGAGCATTGTAACTTCATGTAGTTGATTCTTCCATCGTTCTATTTCTTCATCTGAATCTGAAGTGCAAGAGCTTTCGTACTCCCACGAAATCCTACCATCTACTGTTGGATTCACCCAATCCTGTTCTCATGCGGTTATCTTGTAGAGACAATCCAGATTGTCATCACTATCATCATCATGCATTGGTTTAGTGTATCGCTCTCCTTCGGACGAATCTAGCAGTACTACTATGCGTAGTGATTTCTTCTCAAAAATCATTTTGCACTTCTTTAGATTTATGAATCCGTTCATATTAGTGGCCTAGTCTATGCCTAGTAGTGTGGGATAGGGATTGCTATCGTCAACAATCTCTATCACTTCAAAATCTGCCAGCGTGCTCGCACCTTCAATATCCACCGTTATCCCTTGCAATCTCCCCATGGGTAAGATCTTCTATTGGTTCACCATTCATAATTGAATAGGAGACGATTGTAGCGTAGGTCTGCCCATGCATTCCCATGTTTTTTTTTGACAGTACATTCGTGTTTGATCCGAGTTCCAGAATTACCTGATCCATTTCGCACTCTCTGATTTGCACAGTCAATCTCATTTCCCTTCCTGTGCGCAATGCATTCTTTCCAAGTTCCGGACCACACACGGTTCTCCTGACCCCTCACACCTAGTGATAAGTTTCTGTAGTCCTTTTATACCCTTGCTATCACGCAACAATTTCATGCATGTCTCCAAAAAGGTAGCGGGAATTGAAGTATCCATCCCTCGTTCTAATGTATCCTTACTACCTGAAGTGGAAGTCTCCGTGAAGCTCTTCGTAGCTTCCATGAATGTTTCCTTCGTGCACTCCAAATCAAATTCAGGTTCCTTTGTAGGAGCCTTGCGAACCCATGCACTTTCTTCTGCCTACTTACCTTTATCATCTCTAGCTATGATACCGCTTCTGAGCACTATGTTTACATTCGGGTCTTCTTCGTGCAGCTCAGACCTCATCATTTGCAAATTCTGAGTCAGGGGAGGCTGGAGTACCCCTTTTTCACGCAACCTCGCTATCAATGTAGGGTAGTCTTCTGCCTCATGATCAAACTGAGTACAATATAAACATGATGTTCTCATCGGATTAGTACAATCATGGGCATAGTGTCTTGGCCCTCTGCAATTGTAACAAATTAGTTGTCTGCGACCCCTTCCTGGTCCCATTCCACCTCGACCTCATCTGCACCCATGAAATCCAGTGCATGCCATTCCTGCATTTGGGTCAAGGGTTCACGTTTCAATCTGTACTCTGTAGGTAGGAATCCGGTCCATCATTAGTTCATAGCTTCTGCAGGTGTGTTCATCATGGCCTACCGACCTGCAGAAATTACAAAACAATTGTTGGGACGTCTCCGTATACTTCTGCAATAGGTGACAATTATCTGTAGTGTGTTTTCCTCCTTTTTGATAGATCATGCACCATAATGCAGGTGTCGTGCTCGGTCCTGCTTGTGCCTCAGGTCTTAACAGCATCGGCCCTCCTCCGACCAAGTAATTTGTGAAAATTGGACAGTGGTCCTTGTCATGCCCCTGGCCTTTGCATTTTATGCACCATATCTCCTTGTGTGCCTCTAGTTGAGGTGTCCTGTCCTGTTTCAAACTCTGCATTTCTAGACACAAATTTTGTAGTTGCACGTGGATTTGTTGGACTCCCAGACTAGGATCTTGTATAGGGGTCTCATGTAATCCCATTGCCATATCCAAAGCTTCGGGTTGGTTGGAAAGCTTTTATTGTGACAACGCCATCCTTAAATGCGGTGTTAGTGACGCTACAAACCATGCGTAGTGCTATGCATCTGTCAAGGTCATGTTGACTTCACAAATTATACTCTTCAGTCTCTAGTCCAGATTCCAAGGGGTCTCGCCTGGGAGCATCGAAATTTCCTTAAACCCAATAATTGATTGTGTCTATGATTTTGGCTTGCTAAATTCCCTGTTTAGTGCATCCTAGATTTATGTGATTCTTGCATTTGGATGGTCATTAGAATGCTTAATGTACCATGTTAGTGTGCGATCCTGCAATGTGCTTACCAGTGTAGCCTTCTTTATATTGTCATCCACGACTCCTTGTGCTTCCCATTCCGCCCTTACCACGAACCAAAATTGGTCCAGATCTTCGTTCCCTACTCCTCTGAATACTGGCAGCTTGATTGTGCTCGCCATACTGAATTGTTGTGGTGGTTGAGGTGGGGTGGGTGGAGATGGAGGTGAAGATGGTGAGACTGGTGGTGGTGTAGGTGGAGGTGGTAAGTTCAGAATTTGCTGCCTTATCAGACTGACCACGCTTCTTGGAGAAACTTTCACGAGCTCTTCATTGCTTTCCTGTGAGGGTGAAATTAAGGGATTGGTTTCTAATTCTTCACTACTTTCGTTTCTGTAGATCTTCCCACTTCACGTAGTCCCAAACATTAACTTATTCACATAACCCTCTTTTCACACAATAACATCTTAATCCAAGTGTTCAAAGACTTAATATACTTACCTCGCGGTCATTTGAGTAGGTGTCATTCTGCCTCGCTGTAGACAATGGTCATATCTACTGCAAACTCAGTGATAAATCCTCCTATAATTCGATTGAGCCAATGGTCCACAGCTCGCGTGATCTTATCTTCTGACGCTTCTAGTTTGTGCACTAATTCTGGAGTCCACACGATTGGTTTGTCGAGCCTACACCTTCCCTGACTATCTGCTAGCTTCACAATCCACTCTTACAGCTCAGAAGGAAAGGATGCAAAGAAAATTTCGTGGATTTCGGTATATAAGCAGCGCTCCAAACACTGTTCCTTAGATACTTGTGGATTCCTATTTTCCTGCACCGTGAACTTGTGAATCTTCCTGTCCAACCACCCTTCAATTTATTTCTTTGTTGGATTCCAAAGAGACGACATCAAATATCCCTTATGCAAATCCCGGTCTCGGCAACGGAACCATTTGTTGGCTTGTAGGGGCCTGACCCAAGTTCGGAGATGATTTAGCCAAAAAAATCCCAGTACTGCTGGCCCTTTCAACAACAGTTCGTGGAGCACGACCTAAGGTCTCACTTGAAGTAGTATGGGAGGGTGCTAGAACCAGGTTTCGCACCTTAGAGATGTCTGATGATTTGAAGTGGTCTGTGGTTTGACCCTGTGTGCACGTCGCTACGCGCACCTATCAGTACCTCATGGCCTGCGATGCTGCCCTTGCTCAGCCTTTCTCAGGGCCCAAACATTGTTATTACCTAAATACTTACTATTAACCCGATATCAGTTGATCTCTTAGCTTATTTGTCTGTGTTTAGTTATACTTAACGATATTCAACATTGATACAAGTGCACGCGATAAATAAAACAATATAATTATAGAAGATGTCAACCATATGATAATTCAAAATAGATACACGAGATTTGGAATCAAACTTCTCTTTATTATCTTTTTCTCTAGTTACAAACTCGACTCTACCCTGCACACTCAGCTGCAGGGGTCCGCTCACTCAACTGCGGACTCTACTAGGCCTCTGCGCACTCAATTGCAGAGCCTCTTCCTACTACTACGACCCAAGGTACTTAGGCTCTTACTCTATGCTCGCTATCTTTTAGACTCCATCCATTGGCTACTTACTACTTTACAACTTAGAGGCTCACTCTATTTGTACAATCCCATGGTCCGCGGACCATGGGTAGGCTGACACTACATTCAAAACTTAGGGTAGACAACCCTATGACTCTAACATACAATTTGTGCTCTGCACCCGCAATTCACGGAGTATTTAGAAAAATAGTACTCCAAACTTGGGCTTTGAGCCCTAAAACATGCTATGGGGGTATTCCATGCCCAACAATTTCTGGGTCATTGTAATTCCTACAGGATCATCCTCTAGGTTTTCAGGGGATCCTGTAGGAATACAAGGGATCCTGTAGAAAACACATTCCCTTTGTAAACTGAAGCAATGGAGTGGGAAAAATGACATAAATGATGGAGGAATGCATGGTAATGAGTGGAAAAATAAATATGTGAGTGACAAGGTCTGTTTTTTATCCTCCTTTGGTCCTTGACTGTCCTTCTTGCTGACCTGCAAATGGAAATTTCATGATTTTTTTTTTTTTTTTTTTTTTTTTTTTCGAAAAAAACTAGGCTTCCTCTGAGAGGTTTTCACCCTAGCTGTTTGCCCTGGGTGCCTCAAGAGAGGTTTTCACCTAGGGATCTTTCTTATTCTCTCTCTCTTTTTTTTTGACACCACTGAGCCGCCTCAAGAGGTTTTCAACCCAATGATGGGACTCAGGTGCCTCATGGAGGTTTTCACTTGAGTCCTTATTCTTTTTTCTTTTTCTCAGTGATTTCATGAGGGAGGAGTTGGAACTTACTCCTCTATCATCAATTTTTTATTGACATCATCAATGAACTCTTGTTTTGATATAGCTCTCTTTCATATTTTCAATCGGTGTCCATTAGCAAGAAAATGAATGCCTTCTTCATATATGGTTCTGATTTCCACTGAACCATTATCATGGCATCTTTCCACAACATAAGGTCCTTGCCATCTTATCCTTAACTTGCCCTTGAAGTCTTTATACCTAGAATCATATAGCAACACCCAATCTACTTCCTAAAATTGCTTCTCCTTGATATTTTTATCATGCCAGATCTTCCTCTGAAGTTGAACTACCTCTGTATGTAGGAGGGCCTGCATTCTAAATTCATCCAAACCATTCAACTATAACAATCTCTCTTTCTGTGCACTACTAAGATCTAGATCTAGTTGGGCTGCCATCCTTAATATGTTATACTCAAATTCAATGGACAACAAGGCATTTTCGCCATAGACCAGCTCATAGGGTGTGAATCCGGTGGTGGTCTTCCATGTGGTATTATAGGCCCAGGTGGCCTCAACTAGTTTATCTGCCCAATCCTTCCTATTGCTTCTTGATCTTGAGATGGCTGAGAAGGTCTTCAATCTTGTTGGAGGTAAAATGGTTGCCTTGGTTTGTGATCAGCTCTCTAGGGTACCCAAATTTGTAGAATACATTTTTCATGTGGAAAGTGTTAATCTTGCGGACAAAACCAACCTCCCTAGAAGCCTAAGACTTTCTAGTGACAAACAAGACAATTAAGAGAAATCCTTCTCTAAACATGCATTATCATACGAGAAACCAAATGTTTTAGATCCTACCAATAGTCCAATGCTATTGTATTAGTCTAGCCTCGTCGATCCAGATGAGCTCCTCCTTCACTTCGAAACCTGCATTCACTAACAATGAAACGATTACATAGCACCTAAATATCTCACAAAATAAAACATATTCAACATATAGACCAAGGAGTATATGAAACAATTCATTACTAACAAATCATTGAGAAGAATGGACTTATTTGTATTAATAGGAAACAAAAGAAACCATTACAACCTGAGCCTTGGTGTTGTGCAAGTTCCTCCCAGGGTCCAGCAAGAGTTTTCCTTTACTTTGACAAGCTCACCCACTTCCAAATGAAACAAGAAAGGATGGTAATCTCTCCTCACAAGCTTCTACAAGGAAGTCCTAATTCCAGCAGCATCTACCCTTTGGAATGTTCAGCTTTCAACCTCCCCTCCTCGGGCCCAATGCCTGTATTTATAGTGTTCTAGAGGAAGTTATTCAGGTCCAACATCAATGGGATACTCCCTCTTTTGGATGGCGTAGCTCCTCTCTTGATGGGATAAGTTCCTCTTTCATAGGGATGCATGAACCATTTGGAGGCGTTCAATACACGTCAAACATTCTTTTAGAATGCTCTAGAAATGACCACAAGTAATTTTTTTAAGATGAAACTCGTGCCTTTTGACCTTTACAGGGGTACGCACCCATCCCTTGACTTATAGAGCGTACAAGTATGCAGGTATAATGAGCTTGGGGTGCGTACACGGAGGTAAGGTAGAGAGAACCTGCGTATCCAGAGATAAACATGTTTTTTAATGACTTTCTCTCTTTCTTGAAGTTTGACATGGAGAGCAGAGGTATAAGGCTTGCCAAGGAGGATAGTATGACTGTTGATGGAGCCATATTACTGCAGATAGTCATGGTGACAAATTTCAGTGTAACAGATTGCCCCCTAAAGTACGAAGCCTGTAATAGATAGGGGTGTTAAGTCATATAAGAAGGGTGAAGTGCTTTATCATTTCGAGGATCATCTTGTGGATAGCCCGGTTGGAACCTGCAATTTTCAACACAAAATACATGTAAAATATCATATCATACTGAGGTAGGCATTCCATACTCAGATCAAAAACTTTAACTATTGGACTAACTATTCTGGTACAAGAATGATTTCATAATACATCATAATCATAGACTCGTGTAGACACAGTATGGACGAAACCATCTGTTTATAATTGGTCTACAACATAATGAATACAAAACTCCTCGCAGCCTGGATGGTGGAAACTAGATCCAGGGTCTTCATCTCTACTTCCCGAATTGGTACGATTCTAGCCATGTGAATAAATGAGTCGATGTCGAACATGGTAGAGACCACTTGATTACCAGTTAATGATGAAAACTATTAACAAGCATGAGAGAGACCACCATAATGTCAATGGTTCTCAAAGTACCCAGCACAATCCATGAGATGTGAATGAATGAGTCGATGTCGAACATTTCATGGAATCCTTCGATCGCAAGTCAATGATGAAAACTGACGTCGAAGGCGAGAAACCTGCCAGTGATGCATGCAGACCTCAAGGTACTGACGATTTCTAAGTCAACTCTCTAGATAATGTGCTGATGTCGGTAGAAAGCGACCCGTCGCAGGCAA
>APFE031311873.1:0-19159 GCA_000404065.3 Pinus taeda | reverse complement strand
TGGCAGCGAAACTCAGAGGTAAGTTTATTCTGAAACATTTCCATCTTACCTTATTTAGGAGTATGTATAACCTTAAGCAGAGAGGAATGACAGTTAGAGAGTATTCAAAAGAATTATACAAGGTGAAAATAAGGGCAAGATATGCAGAGGATTATATATATCTGGTCTTAAACTAGACATTCATGATGAGATTAGTGTACTTTCACCTAATACAGTGGTGGATTCATATCAATTGGCTTCGAAGGCTAAAGAAAAACTTTCAAGAAAGCAAGCTAGCAAAGGTAAGAGTACTACTATAGGAAGATGGAAGAAAACAAAGAGAGGGATATCTATTGCACCAAGAGATGGAGCTAGTGGCTCAAGTCCAAAATGACAACAAGAAGGAGAATCTAGAGGTCGAAGATAATTTTCCAGGGTGCGAGGAAGAAGCAGAGGAAGAGAGGTTCATTTCTACAGATGTGGAAATCTTGAACACATGGCATATGATTATCTAGATAACATAGAGACAAGCCAAAGGAATGTTGAATAGTGATCAGGTGCCCAAAATTAGGCTCAAATTCAAAGTGGCAGAATCTTGATAAACTTAGGTTTAGATCGAATTGCTCATCATCCTAATTCCAACGGTGTGAACGACACTTGAATCTGATATCATATGAAGAAGTTAGAGCAAGTCAAAGTTCAAGTTTGGCTTGGACAGATGGCAGGATATGATGATGTGGTAGGACTCTTCACTGAATGGGGAAGCACCAAGTGAAAGGTTTCCATTGACCCCACATTTTTCAAATTGCAAATCGGAGGTGGGTTGACTTTAAAGAATTAACCCTAGACCAAGCAAAGGTGCGATGCGATGATCACAATCGCATATTGCAGAAGGGAAGTGTTACAAAATCAGCCACGATAGGTTCATGTTGTGATTACGATATCGCATTCGCTTATCGCACATCATAAAGTCCCGTTGTACATATTACCCTGGCTTTGCCGATTGTGATATATTCCAGATGTGATACAGTTATATTGCAGTTGATAGTTTCACCGTGTTCGCCACTTATCGCAATCACATATCACCCACGCCATGTTCACAAACCATAAGACCTGCTGGTTCTCATCGATTGCGATTTTTGATGAAGTTGTTGGTGCTGATAACTTATGGCCACCACGCAACGAAATTTTCTCCCAATTAGTGCTTTTTGAAGTGAAATTGTAGGATCATGCCAGAAATGGTGTAATTGTGGAGCGAATATTGAGAAAACTAGGGGAGGTCATAACTTCTTTAGTTTTCCACCAAATTGGATGCAAAAAGAGGTTAGATAGCCATTTTTTGATACTTCTAGACTCATTGGAGCAGGTTTCAAAAGCATTTTAGCATTGTAAACACATATTTTTACACTTTTGGAGCATAATAGAGAGGCCCAAGCCATTGGAAGCTGGACCAAGGAGACGTAACCCAGTAGGGGCGAACTCCTTTATCATCTTCCTATTGTAATGTGTTTTTGATGATGTTCTATACATGTTTAGGTTGTTCTTCATTCTCTTATTTATTTTAAATTGATCATAAAATTTACATAAAGACTCATCATTTCGCTTGCAAAAATTCATGAATCCTTAAGCACAATGAAAGTATTTTTCTTTTAATCTAAGGAGGATATTAACATAACAATCTAATATTCTAAATCAGATCACTTTTGTATCAGAGCCTTTAGGTTTTCTTTGTGAAAGAAGGATTTAACTATTTGTAAGTTTATGTCATGCTTACAAGGTTAAAACTCAAAAGAGGAGAAGGGAAGCTGGTTGGAAGCCTTGAAATTGGGTCAAGGGGAAGGAGAGCAAGGTTTCCACAATCACCAACACCAATTCAACCTCAAGTTGCAGTTGAGACTCCAAAGATCGTGTCTCATGAAGGAGAACCTACAAACATGACAGAAGATGAGAATACTTTTAGAAAGGATTTATTTGATATGAAAGAGATGGTAAAGGTCGTCTATGAAGAGAGGAATACCAGGTTGCAAGGGGAAAGTTCCAAACCTCCCAAAGGAGAAGGCTCTTTAGGAGGAGGTAACGCAAAATGAGGTAATGTAAATGGAGACAAACCTTCACCCTCTCCAACATCTTCTTCATTTTCTTCTTCATAATCATCTTCACCCTCTTCCACTAACACAATCCTTACTCAAACTCATCATCATACTTCAAAAGGAATTGGTAAATCACCTTTTTTAAAACTTGATGTTAAATTTGAGTGGCCTATGTATATTGGTGAAGTGAATGTAGAGAAGCTTGATAATTGGATTCGTCAGTTGGAGGTCTATTGCAGGATTCAAAACCTTTAAGAGGATGACATAAAGATTCAGTTAGATTCCTTGAGAATGGAGGGTTCAACGCTGGTATGGTGGGAATCAAAGACCTGAGAGGAGATTAAGAAACATGGTAAGATCTCATTTTCTTGGAATGATTTAATTATTGCAATCAAAATATGATTCTACCCCCTATCTTATATGTAGAAATCCATCATGAATTGGCATAACTTTAGACAGTTTAAAGGTCAAAATGTGCAAAATTACACCCAAGAATTTAGAAAAAGGCCTTTGATGTTAGGTGTAGATTTTCAATCACATGACACACTGTTGAAGTACATAATGGGTTTACACAGTTACCTTAGGAATACTATCTTAATGTTTAATCCCAATAATCTATATGAATGTGTGTGTGCAAGGCACTCATCTTGAGGCAAGAGGGAGAAACACCCTAGAAGAAAGTAGTAAAAAGCCATTTAAGGGTAAAGAGAAAGAAAAGGGCTTTAAGGGAAAGAAAAATGCATCCATTAAAAAGGAAGAAGAGAAAACAATATGAAAACATTGTTCTAGAGAGGGTCACAATGAAGCTCATTGTTGGAAGCTTCATCCTGAAATGAGACTAAATAGAAACAACAACAAGGGAAAAGAAGATATAGTTGTCATCATTCAAGAGGGTTTGGGATCTGATATGGGTGATGAAACTACAATTACAGTCATGGGGTTAAAAGGAAAATATTTCATTGATAACACTTGTTCTTCAAACTCACAAAATGAAGCATACGATAAAAGAATAGAGGAGGAGACAGAGAGAATGGAGAGCGATACATCATCCACATCTTCTGGTGCTTATGCATCTTATTCATCACCTTCCTTGAATGGGGAGATTAACCAGAGAATTCAAGAAGAAAACAATGAATTAAGAAGGCTACTGCGAGAAGAGAAAGAGGAGAAACATAGTTTTCTATGCCAGTTGCAAGCCAAGGATGAGGCCTTGGAAAAGGTGTAGCATGACGCCCATGAGGTAAAACGTAATTCTCAAACTCTATTTATTTTTCTTGATTTTGATTTCGCCATTTTTTAAAATCATACGACAGGAATCGGCACAAAATTGTTAAAGAGAATGCGGTATGAGGGGAACAACCTCGATATTAATGGCCAGGGCATCATAAACCCCATCAAAGTAGAAGAATTACCCCGTCAGGAAAGCCTTGGGTATGTCATGAAGGAAGTTGGGGAACATGCCAAAACAACCAATGAACTATCAACAACAGATGATGAGAAGACCTCATCGGTTCTTTCGAAATTGACAGTGGAGGTAAAACATGTTGATTTTTCCTGAGTTTTGTCTTTGCATAGTATAATTTATGTTGGAGCTGTGGAAGTACCCATTACAGGGACAAACATAAGACTCCTTACCACGATGAGGTACAAGGAAGAAGAAAGACTTGGTGTTAATGGCCAAGGCATAAATCAACCATTGGAGGTTGAGAAAAGACCTTGATTCACAAGGTTGGGGTGCATTGAAGGACTGTGCTCAAAGATGTCAAAAGCTTCCACGACATTGTTGAAATCATTGAGGAAAGAGGATCATGGAAACGCATCACCATAAAGCTATGGCAATATGCATTGTGCAGAAAGAGCTGAGGTAAGCTCTCCTTCCGATGATCATACCAGATACTAAAAAGAAAGGTATAACCATCTCAGTATTGTAATTCTCATTATGATTACAACCATATTGATAATAATGAACGAAAATCATGGCATAGAAGAATTTGTAGTTTTTGCAGATTGCATAACCATGTTTTTGCTGAGCGCTATAGGGGAAAACCAGCATGAAAAAGGATGAGGCATGAAATACCCTCTCAATAACATGCAAAGAAGAAGGAAAATCAGATCTGGAGGAAGAAGGCTTATTGTAGTCATTACGATAGAGGTGGTCATCAAGGAGCAACATGTTGGAGGCTCCATCTAGAGTAGCACTGTAAGGACAAAGCATCCGCGCATAAACCAGGTGAAACAATTGTTCAACCAGCGAATGTGCCACAAGGGGACGACCCAGTGACTTTGATAAGTGAGAGATGGTTCTTCTAGGTGCGGTAGAATGTTGGCCTTATTTTGTGTTGCATTTAAAAATATGAAAATGATGATGTGTTTCCATCACTTGTTGAAGCAAGAATAGTGTTTGGCCTTATTTTTGTAAATCATGTATTATAATGATGATGTGTTTTCCATCACTTGATGAAGCAACAATGATGTTTTGCCTTGTATTGATAGCTAGAGTATTGTTTCCATTTTTATGTAAACTTGACCATGGAGTATGTGTTATAAACTCGTGGCAAGTATGGGATGCTTGGCTCATTTTTTTTGGTCATATAGCTAAACATGTAATTTTCAAGACATTATACTACAGGTTTGTAGGAGATGCAAGTGTCGGCTCATCACTTATGGCTCTAAAGGAAAAAGGTGAAGGAGAAGGAAGGATGACCTTTTAGGACACTTGTGGTGCAAACAATGTAGAAAGCAGTTGCATATTATTTAATGCTTTTGGGGTCCAAAGGCTTCCAGTGGGGAGGAGTGATTAGGTGCTCAAAATAAAAGTGGAAGAATCTCAATAAAATTAGTTTCAGATCGAAGTGCTCATCATCCCGATTCCAACAGTGTGAATGAGACTTGAATCTGAGTTCATATGAAGAAGTTAGAGAAAGTTAAATTTCATATTTGACTTGGATAGATGGTAGGATAAGATGGCATGGCAAGAATCTTCAACAAATGGGGAATTACCAAGTGTGATATGATTTAGAATATTAGTTTGTAGTGCTAAGATCTTCCTCAGATTATTAACAAAATTCTTTCATTGTGCTTAAGGATTCATCAATTTTTGCAAGTGAAATGAAGATTTTTTATGTTAATTTAATAAGAAATAAAACATAAACTAGAAATTGAACAGTAACATAAACATGTACAGAACATCATGAAAAACACATTAAAACAAGAACATGATAAAAGAGTTCACCCCTCCCGGCCTACTTCTCCTTGGTCCAACTTCCAATGGCTTGGGCCTCTCTATTATGCTCAAAAGTGTAGAACTCTGATTGTGATATATTCCGAATGCGATACAGTTATACTGTAGTTGATAGTTCCATGGGGTCTGCCGCTTATCGCAAATGCATATTGCTCACGCTATGTTCACAAACCATAGGGCCTGTTGGTTCTCACCGATTGTGATTTACGATGAAGTTGTCAATTTTGACAACTTATGTCCATCATTCGATGAAATTTTTGCCTAGTTAGTACTTTTTGGAGTGAAATTGTAGGATCATTCCGGAAATGGTGCAATTTTTGGAGCGAATATTGGGAAAACTAGGGGAGGTAATAAATTATTCAGTTTTCCACCAAATTTGATGTGAGAGGAGGCTAGATAGCCATTTTTATTTATGGACTCATGGGAGCAGGTTTTAGAAGCATTTGAGCATTGTAAGCACATATTTTTACACTTTTGGAGCGTAATAGAGAGGCCCAAGTCACTGGAAGCTGGACCAAGGAGATGTAGCCTAGGAGGGGTGAACTCCTTTAGCATGTTCATGTTGTAATGTGTTTTTGATGATGTTTTGTACATTTTTATGTTGTTGTTCAATCTCTTATTTATGTTAAATTTCTCATAAAATTAACATAAAAACTCATCATTTCACTTGCAAAAATTCATGCATCATTAAGCACAATGAAAGCATTTTGTTTCTAAACCAAGGAGGATCTTAGCACAACAATCAAATATTCTAAATCAAGTCAAATATGAGAAGAAAAAGAAAAGGTTTAGGAAGTTGAGAATGTGCCAGAGATACAAGCTCTTAAAAAAGGGAGGCATTATTTATTTTCTAGGATATTTATTTTATATATTGATAACCATGCCCTCCAATATATTATGCAACAACCTAAACTAAATCAAAAGAACATTAAGTGGGTCAAGTAATTGTAAAGTTTTACATTTGTTTTAAATCACATTAGTGGATATTCTAAAAATTGCAAATGCTTTGAGCAAGAGGCAGTTATTACTACAAGAAGGTCGAATTTGGTTGTTGGGATTTTATTTTATGAAGGAAATGTATGAGAAGGATGCAAATTTCAAGGAAGCCTTTGAAGCTTGTAAGAATCTAGTTTCTCAAAATCGAAGCCCATGGCTTGACTATATGATCTAAGATGGAATTCTCTTTAATAACAACCAACTCTGTAATCCCAATTAGTCCAAGAGAGAAAATTTAATTAAGGAAAAACACAATGGAGGCCTTGGAGGACATTTTGGACAAGACAAAACTTATGAACTATTGAAGATAAATTATTTTTTTCCAAATTTGAGGATTTATGTGCATAAATTTGTAAAGAAATGCAGAACCTATCAATATGCTGAAGGAAAAATTCAGAAAACTAGACTGTATACCCCATTTCCAATTCCAAAGAGGCCTTCGGACTCAACGAATATGTATTTTGTTTTAAGACTGCCAAGAACTCAGAAAGGTAATGGTTCTATCATTGTTGTTGTAGATATATTTTAAAAAATGGCTCATTTTATTCCTTGTGCTAAGACTAGCGATGTTAGCCATGTTGTCAATTTGTTCTTTAAAGAAGTGCAAAGATTACATGAAGTTCCTAAGATTATTGTTTTATATTGAGATACTAGATTCTTGGGACATTTCTCGAGAACATTATGGAAGAATTTGGCACTGAATTGAATTTCAGCCCAACATATCACCCACAGACTAACGGTTAGACTAAATTAATGAATAGAAGTTCGAGAAATATTCTATGTAGTTGGATTGGAGATCATCCCAAATAGTGGGATCAAATTTTAGCACAAGCTGAATATGCCTACAATGGCACTCCCAATAGAATAATTGGACAAATCCCTTTCCAAATTGTGTAATGGAATCCACCCAAGAGAAGTGCATGAGCTAAGAAACTTAGGAAGAGCAAAGCAGAGAAGTGTAGTAGGAGAAGGTTTTGCTATAGCCATACCAGAAATCCATGACTAGGTAAAGAAGAAACTACATGACAACAATGCATAATATAAGAGTAGAGAAGATCTTAGCAGAAGGGAGAAAATTTTTGAAGTGGGAGATTTCGTACTTTCACACTTGCGAAAGGAAAGATTCCCAAAAAGGCGATTATAACAAACTAAATTTTAAGAAGCTAGGACATCAAAAGATCGTGAAGAAATTATTTGCTAATGCCTATGAACTTGAATTAACACCTAGAGTTGGAATTTCACCAATATTTAGTGTAGTATATTTGTACAAATATGAATTTGAAACATAACAACCAACAAGTGATGATCATAAGCAACATACAGTACAATGGGAAAACTTCAACAAGCTAATCAGCCTTGAAGGGCAAGTCCCAAGAACACCTGTGAGAAATGCACAGGTAACACGGGAAATGGTTTCGACCATGGTCGGTAGTGTCTCAGAAATGGAGCACAGTCATATCGCTTCGCCTTCTGAGCTTCTACTTAGTGTAGAGGAAATTCCCCCACTGGATGTATTCTATAGTCCCCAACATAAAGCAGTTGTGAGGAGACAAAGAAAGAAGAGAAAGCTAGAGAATACACTCTCATAAGACGCTGAACATTTAGACGTCTTATGGAAAGACCCTAACAACAACCCGACATAAAATCTCATGAAGTTATCTGAGATCGCAGGAGCTTATGCTTCTGCGACTATCGAAAAAGCGTCGAAAGTTCAAAAATTGTTGAGAGAACAAGAAAACCAAATACAACTACTACAACAACAGCTACAACAAGCCAATGCTAGTATTGAAGCGTCCAAACAACTCGAGAAACTACAAGAAGACTTTCAGCAAATGCAAATAAGCTATCAAAGAAGCCTAGAAAAAAAAGGAAAGCAGTTGCAAGCTTTACAAGAAATACACAAGGACGAGCCCAAGCTTGCCAAATTTATTTCAGAATCTACTGGCTTAAATGAGAAACTTCTACAGCAACAGGAAGAGTTGGGACGTAAAATATTGCAGTGGAGTCACTATTGTGAGCTGAGCGATAAACTCACCAATCAAGTGACGGACTTGCGAAGTGACTATGACCAGATTGACAAACGATTGACGGAGTACCTAGCTTGGCAGGATGGAGAGGAACGGAAGAGAGCAAATGCACACAGAATAAATGAGATCCATAAAGAATTGCTCTTTAACAAATGGGATGATCAAATCAGGCAGGCAGAATAGGCGGCGGAGACAGTGGTGACACAGGCGAGCGTTCTTATCGACTGTGTAAATGAGAATTTACACAGAGCCAACTTAATCACCGAAACCACCCCGGGGTACCTACCAAACAAGTCATGAATGGAGGTAGAATGGAAGCAGAAGGCGCAGGAAAAGGGAAAAGCGATCCAGGCATTGAACAGGCTGAATTGGGAGTGTTACTGGGCATACTTAGTCAAGCCACACAGTCAATGGATGACTGTGAATTGCATCATAAACTAAGCCGAGAAAGTAGTGCCAGCTCTCATAGATTTTGTTTTTGCAGCCTAGCTCAGCGCAGAAGTCGGCCAACCGACTCTTCTCAAATCCATGATGAACACTTGCAGTTTTAAGGACCAAATTCAGAAATAGCTTATTTTTATAAGTTTGTTGTTCCTTTTTGTTTTAGATTAGAAAAAGGGCGGTCATTTGAGAACCGTATCCTAGAATTTTGTAAAAACACTATTATTAGAATTAGGAAGTAGTATTTTAACCCTTCTCATGCATTTAGAGAAGGGTCCAGAGATTTGTCAAAAACTTATCCTCAGAACATGCACTTCTGCACCCTCAGAGGAGGTTTTTATGAATGGATGGACCAAGATTTATTTTTACTTGCATTTTGATATCTGCTACTGATGTTGCACTTTTGTAGTCTTGGTAGATTTTAGGACAAGTAGAGATAGATCATTTTTTCTTGAAGCTTATGGGTAGAATTAGTCATAAATGGTACTTTTATCTCTTGGCAATTCCTGATCATGTTCTTTAAGTGATTTATAGTTTCAGTTGTTTATATGTTATTGCATGAATGTATGGGTTATCATTTGGCACTTTTGTACGGTGGAGTCATATTGTTTATGTCTGACATATGAATAGCTTATTATGCGATATGTTATTCACAACTGTTTTTCCTAACTTCTTATGCAAAGTGGTTTATCTTTAATGATTTCTATTCTTATGATAGCTGAATGATCTTTATTACCAATTATTGTTCAAAATCTATTTAGATTGCATAATGGAAGATATACGATCCCGGGTTAGAATATATTTGATGTGTTGTTTCTCACTAGATTACAATAGCATAGAGTAAAGTTAAAGAATCTAAATTAGATTAGCTTTAAAATACTCTTAGATCAACATAATTCAACTCTACACACACACACACACACACCCAAGATCGGGAAACTGGTCCCGTTATCCCCAGTCCGACCCGCTATACCAAACGGATAAGGAGATGCCAACCAAGGTCCGGACCGGGTGGGTATCCCCCTTGTTGTCGACCTGATTTTTGGGGCTCCAACAACAAGATATGGATTATCTGCAACCCCCATCCTGCCTCTCTGGTATTCGAATTTTCTCTCGGTGAGCGCCTTCGTCAAGATATCAGCATCTTGATCCTCCGTGGGAATGTATGAAACTAACATGATTCTCCGCTGCACACAATCTCTGATATGATGGTACCTGATGTCGATGTGCTTGGATCTATCATGAAATGCTGGATTAGCTGAGATTTTAATGCAACTCTCGTTGTCACAATAAATCACACTAGGCTCCAAGTGTGACCCAAACAACCTGACTAGGTTCTTCCTCATCCATATAGCCTTGCATGCAGCCAAAATTGCTACCATATACTTGGCCTCTGCTGAACTAAGTGCCACGGATCTCTGCTTCCTGCTGTACTAAGAAACTACTGTTGACCCGATACTGAATATCCCTCCAGATGTTCTCTTTCTGTTCGTTAGGCTCCCTGCCCAATCTGCATCCGTGAAGCCACATAGCTTCACCTCATCCTCCTTTCTGTACCACAATCCATATCCCGATGTGCCTCTGAGATAACACAATACATGCTTTCCTGCCTTCCAGAAGAGCTTGGTTGGCTTAACCATAGCTTGTGAAATCTGGTTAATAGAATAGCATATATCGGGTCGTGTATTGACTAGATACATAAGTGACCCTACCAACTGTCGATAAACAGTGGCATCCACTACCTCCGCTGAAGTAGCATCTTCCTTCCTCCAACCTCCAGGAAGAGGAGTATCAACACGCTTGCAGCCATGCATATTGAACTTCTCCAGTATCTCCTGGGCATACTTACCCTGATAAACAAATAGTCCATCACTAGGCTACCAAATTTCCAATCCCAGGAAATAATGAAGGAGGCCCAAGTCCTTCATCTCAAACTCTCTAGCAAGATCCTCCTTGCATGAAAGTATCAACAACTCATCTCCCATCAAAATCAAATGATCTACATAAAGTACAGTGATCAACAACTTACCCTCCAACACAATCTGGTATAGGTTAGGATCTGCCTCACTCTTGGAGAATCCAAGTCTGGTGAAATAACTGTCTATCCGTGTGTACCAAGCATGAGGTGCTTGTTTCAACCCATAGATCGCTCTCTTGAGCCTGAACACATGCGACTCGCTGCTGAATATCTCAAAACCTTTGGGCTTCTCTATGTACACCTCCTCCTCAATGAATCCGTTGAGGAACACAGTCTTCACATCCATTTGATGGATGTGCCACCCCATCTGCGCTGAGAGAGAAAGAATTGTCCGTATGGAAGAATACCTTGCGACAGGTGCAAAGGTCTCCTCATAATCGATACCCTCTATCTGTGAGAAGCCTCGGGCAACAAATCTTACCTTGTACTTCTCCACACTCCCGTCAACTGCCTGCTTCACTTTGTAGATCCATCTCGAACCCACCATTGATTTCCCCTCCGGTCTTGGGGCAATCTCCCATGCACTATTTCTGACAATCGAATCATACTCTTCAACCATGGCATCTACCCATGCGAGACCCTCGACAGCTTCCTCGAAAGAGGATGGCTCAGTCACGACAAATTTGCTCACAAGAGCCATGTATCCAATGTATTGATCAGGTGACTGTCTCTGTCTGCACTGTGCTGTAGTTGGTCCTACAACTTTCTCTGCATCTTGAGCCAGTCGCTCAACTTCTATAGTGCGCTTTCAACCTTTGATGGTTGGCGCTACATGAGTGGTCTCTTCCACTCCATGAACTCCATATTGTGGCTGATCCACATCCTGAAGTTCATCCTTAGGAACTAATAGCTCCTCATCTACATGCAAGTGTGGCTCCCTCTCAAGTTAACACTTCATGGCTTTCTCCCCCTGAAATTTGATATCTCATCGCACAACAGTCTTGCTACTGTTTGGAAAATACACACGATAGTTGTGGGGCATATCAGTGTACCCCACAAATATCCCAACCTCTACGGTCGGCTCCAGCTTCTTCCTGGCATCCTTCGTCACATGCATGTAAACGGGAGAACCAAAAATCCTCAAATGGGAAATATCAGGCCTCTTACCAGAATAAGCCTCCTCAGGAGTACTCATGCCAAGTATCTTGTGAGGACAATGGTTCTGCACATATACTGTAGTATTGCATGCCTCCGCCCACAAGTGAAGGGGTAGGCCCTGATCATGCAACATCGCCCGTGGAGTACCCATGATCATTCTGTTCTTTCGCTCAGCAACCCTGTTTTGCTGTGGGTTATTGGGAGCTATGAGCTCTCTTCGAATCCCTTATGTGTTGCAGAAGTCCTTGAACTCGCCAGAGATGAATTCACCACCATTGTTGCTCCTAAGAGCCTTCACCTTCTTCCCCGATTCCTTCTTGACCAGCACTTTAAACTCAGATAACTTTGAGTATGTCTCACGCTTCTTCACATGAAGAAGATCTAGCACTTTCGAGAGAAATCATCAACAAAGATCACATAGTACTTGTGCTTTGATGTCGAAGCTACTGAGAAAGATCCACACACGTCTGTGTGAATTCTCTCAAGGTTCATCGTGGCACGACTATCCTTTTCGTGAAAGGTGGCTTTCACAAATTTTCCCAAAGTACACCCCTTGCACTGATCTGACTGCACAAGAGTGCCTTTAGGAAGCCCAGTAGAAATCTGTTGCAGTATCTTCAAGGCTCCATGGTGAAGGTGGCCCAATCTCCAGTGCCACAGCTCACCATCATCCCGGCTCACCACTGCTTCTGCCTTGCATGCCATTGTTGCACAACCATCTACACGAAATTGATAAAGGTTCTTGACTTGAACCCCTATCTTCCGGGTTTCTCCAGTTGTCTTATTGTGCAGGAAAGCCTTTCCCTCGCTGAAGACAACATCATATCCCTTATCTTCTAACATCGCCACAGAGATAAGATTCTTCTTCAATCCTGGAACATGCATCACTTCCTTCAATACGAAGGGTGTACCAGACTCCCCCTCAAAGGAAATGGTACCGATACCAGTCACACTGTATCTACCATCATCACCCATCTTGATGTGCACTCCAAGGTCTTTCTTATTCAGATCAGAAAACAAATCTCGATCTCCTGTCATGTGAAAAGATGCACCACTGTCCAAGAACCACACCGATCCCATCAAACTTGATACCAAGCATGCGATCAATGAAAAATCTAGCTCAAACTACGAGGCTAAGGCCTCTCCCACTGCAGATCCAACAACTTGCTTATTTTTCTTCTTCTGTGGGCAATTTGTGGCATAATGTCTGTGCCGGTGACAGTGAAAGCACTTCACCTTGGACATGTCCTACTTCTTGCCTTTCACACCGGAATGAGAATATTTCTTTTTCTTCCCCTTCTTTGCTTTGGAACCCAAAGCAAAATTTTCTTCATCAGAAGCCTTTGATAAAGATCTGTCCCTGGTATTCCACCTGATCTCCTCTTGCACAAGATCCGACCAAAGTCTCTCCCATCCTCGCAATTTCTCCTGATCATTGACAGAGCCCTGATAGGAATTCCAACTCTTCGGAAGACCAAGGAGATCCAAGCTCACCAAGTCCTCATCATCGACAATCACCCCCACACTTCCTAGCTCATCCCAACATTGGGTGAAGTTTGTGAGATACATGGGCATACTGTCTCCATTCTCACACTTAATGTTTCTGAGTTTATCCTTGAGCGACAACTTCCTCTGGTCACTCTTGCTTTGGAATAAATATGTCAACGCTTTCCACATCAAGTATGGAGAATCCTTTCCATGCAGGCTGGATACAATGTGATCCTTCACCCCCTCCAACAGAATCCTTTGACACTTTGTTGTCTTCTTTTTCCAAGCTTCAACTTGAGCAGCATCAGTAGGCTTTGGGACTTCAGCATCTATGAACTCCTTCAACCCACTGTCATCTAACACCATCTCCATCCTATATTTCCATGCAATATAATTTGAGCTTCCTTCAAGGGCATACTCCAATCGCAATCCATTGAAAGACATTTCAACTTGGACACCAATAAAACACTGCTGCAAATTCGAATTCCACCAGCTCAAAACTCAACCACTTTTGATCTAAAATTCATGAGAACAAAGTATTTCTCGTAAAGAGATTGACTATATGTGCTTTTACTGGATATCTCACCTTGCAAAAGAAGGATGAATCCAGAGGCTACGTGACCCAATTACAGACTCTGCCTGAAGAAATAAAACGTAATCACTTTCTGAATAGATCTGATGATCAACTTCGCTCTAATACCATGTATAAATTTTGAATAATATGACACTTATTCACAGAGATTATCCTGATTATACACTATTTTCGGAATGCATGCATAATACATAATCTCCTCTATGTTGATCATCAATTTGCAGAATTAAAGAGACAATCGCATGCGCACATTGAAACATCAATCACGCATATCAACATAGTATGTAATGGGGAAAGCATACAACTGAAAACCCCCAAATATCTGTATATTATTATGATAGAGAACATGTAACAATACATAGTACAATACTCCTCACAAGTACTCAGTACTATCTCCACCTGTTACACACAAACTAGCTCAGATCTGAACAAGCTGCGGGTTCAAATCTCCTCCACAATTTGCCTACCTCTATTGCGCAATCCAAGTTGAGAATATATCAGGTCCAAGTTCAAATTCCCTTGGGTTGTACTGCTCAATCCTCATTGGCAATCTCAATCAATGATTGTGCAAATCTCATGCACAACTATAGTCACAACTGATAGTAGTCTCACCCTTTCACCCACCTCTAACACTTGTCTCCACTGAATTGTCCATGCATGGAGTTAACTGATGTATTCTTTAGTTGATTTATGATTTAATAGTTAATGAATTAATTAATAATTAATTCACACCATTCATCACTAGTGTATTTGTCAGTTAGACTAAATACAACTAGTTCAACTAAGTCAAACTGAACACAACTCCATCAACTCCTCAATCAACTCGACCAAAACTCAATCACTTGAGTTCTAGCTGAATTCCATCATGCAATATCTCAACTAACCCATAGGAAAAGTGTATTTCCTTCTGGAATTGAATGTGCCACATCCGTAGCTCAAACTGAAGTGCTGCAAGAGGATAAGATAATGTTTATCGCCCATATGTCTAAAAATAGAGGTCCATCTATTTTTACCAACATGACCAATCATCCATAAATAGCATCCTGTAACTCATAGACCATGATCCATATGTCTAAAAATAGACATAGTCTAAAAATAAAATTTGCGCCAAAAATAGCCTGCGGGCCCACTTAGTCAAGGCAACTTGCTTTCACTAAGGTCCATCATCTTGTTGAATTTTCAACACAGAACACGGAGAATTTAGTGAATCAATTGTTGAAATTTGTATTAAAATCATAAAGAGAAATGGACTCCAATGGAGAGGTAGAATATGGAGATTCTCTCACAATTGGATGAGTTAATACAACCCCATCTTATGCCAAAACTACAACACATGTACCACCATGTAGTGACAATGTGATCTCCCGTGAATAGCCAGATCGAGGTAAAATCATTTGATGAAGTTGCCATTATTTGAAGTCCCTTTGGGGAGGCTAGCAGATAAGTGAGTGTCATAGAGACATGCCAAGACTAAGTCTTGTCTACCATAGTATAATTTAGAGATTCAACGGTTTTAGCTTATACTTTGGCGATGGGCATGGCTTAAAAGATCACTGCTATAGATATGAGGTTTTGTGAACTTATCTAAATTTCAGGTTTAATTTCACTTTTGTTGATCATGTTTTATAATATTCTCCAAATTCTCATTCCAAATAAAAAATGTAGCTGGCAGACTAGAGGTTGACAATAGAACTCCAAAAATATTGTGAATTATTTGACATAACTCCTCTTCATAATATTTTAAAATATTGTCAAAACAAGCAATGAAGATAAGAATGTCCTTGAACACTATTGTAGGGCAGGTATCCAATCGACTAAAATCAACCTTTGACCCATAAAGTTTTCCAAGAAGTCATGTTAATTTATTTTAATAAATGTGTACTCTTCTACAGTTTCGTATGTAAATAATTCAAACCGCTTTTCATATTAACTTTGCATGAAAATAAAAGAGATGTTACATGCAACCCGATTTGACTTGTAACATATCACATAATTTAAACTTTTATCTAATAAGGATTGTATCCATAAAAACGCTTTTATACATATCTTATTGACCCTTCAATAACCATGGTTATGTTTGGATTCTCTTTTAAAGAAATCCTAATTTCCCTGTGTGGAGAGAAATCATTATGAATTTCAATTTTTTAATTTTTCTAATAAATTTTGGGGTTATTTTTCTACAGAGGCAGATTGGCCCATAGGCCAAAAGTTTTGAACTTGATGCTTCGATACCATTTGTAATGAACCTCTTTTCCTATCTGGAAATTTCTCCCTTAGGCTCCATTCAATTAACAAATTCTTCATTTACAACTTGGTTTTTAGTGGCCATCATGAGTGTATTAAATCAATCATTAAAGATACAATGATTACAATACTTTTTAGATCAATCCTTAGTCATTAAGACGCAATTAGGACAAGGGTTCATTTATAGCATACAATTAATAGAACTCTTTGATATCCCTGTCTCATCATATTTGGAATAAATATTTGAGTTTCGTTGTAGCTAAATAGGCTAATAACAATGACTAAAAATCCCAATACGAGTGGGAGACATGCCATCGGCAGTTCTTTAAGCAGCATGCAAGAATCGTTGACAATTCTATGGGAGAGATTTTTGAATAACTCTTTCACATGCATAAACCTTCAAATATAATCATGATCATAATATCTTTGACATGCATATGCATTCATTTGTGAGTCACATTCATAAGAGAGGGAATTAAGCAAGGCATAATGATTTAACATCCTATCAAGTAAGGATTTAAACATGATCACCTACCATGCAAGTAAATCTCATCTGAATAGAGGGAACATCATTAAATCTATTAATATCCAAGCATAAGTAATTCCTTCGAATATTCTCAGAACTAAGAAAAACTACTCATAAGATAAATGGAACAGTAATAGGGAGAGAGAGTGTAAAAAACAACATACAACCATTCCATGTGAATGACACCAACTAAATCTCACTTAATGTCTTTAATGTCTTCATGTGACAATGAAAGAACCTTTTCTTGTATCTACTTCTACTAACATAGGCATGCAAAGCTACTTTTGTATTTCCCATCATGCACATGCGAGAATATCTGCACAAATCCCATCCAGTACCAAACTGAGAGCATAAGATATTACTTTGGGTTATTACATCTAATATTCTTATGAATAAGATTATTGATATAGCTCACACGGGGCATAACCAATACCATATTATTATTCAACAAAACTTTTAAGCTCTCGAGCTTAATGATTTACCCATTCCAACTACAAGAGATAAGAAATCAACCATCAACTTATATTAGCTAAATGATTTAACTCATAGTAAGTAAGAACTAAAATAAAACTCACATCATGCTAATGAATCTCATTGGATAGAGGAAAGTACCATTTAAACTATCAACATATAAGCATAAGTAATTCATGCAACATTGCCATAGTGAAGAAACTTAATAAAATATTCACATAATCACATGCAACTAAACAAGAGTGAGAGAGTAAAAAATTTCATACTGAACAATCCATAGAACTAACACAAACTAAACCTCACTTGGAGGGAGGAGCACCACCTCCTAGCCATGAATCACCTCTTATTCCCCCCGAGCTGAAGATCTTGCCAAGGATTAATTGTCCTCAATTGACCAATGCACTGTATATTTAATATCCTCTTTCATGATTTAGTTACCATTAGCAGCGTCCTGCTTTATGGATTTTTCCATTTTCCTAGGTCTTATCTGGAAAAGATCGTCTTTATCTCCACGATGCTTTTCCACATAAAAGCTTGCCTTTATCTCCCACAATTCTTTTATGTTCAACGGATCTTTGTCTCCCATCCATCTGATGGATATCCAATCCATCCAAGCCTATCTAGAATCACATCTAGAAGCTTATCATGAAAGATTCATCTCTATCCCATTCCTAAGGGGATTTGGCAATCATCTCCTCTCTCTTGGTGCTCCACCCTCCAAGTGATTTATTTTATTAATATATTTAATAATACATTTGTCTTCATATTACATATCACCTATCTTTCCTCAGCTTAGGTGTAGAATAATTTAACCCACAAAGGAGGGTATCAAACCTAGCTTCCCTCAACTTAGGTTTACAAACATTTAACACACCAGGGATGATATCATACCTAGCTTTAACTTAGCTCAGGTTTACAATAATGTAATACACAAGGGAGGGGTGTTACAAAAATGGTCTTTTCGATCCTACATTTGGGGATCTAGACCGAACCATAATGTAATCTATATATTATTTTGATATTAATAAGAAAAGAGGTCGGAGTGTGGGGTGAGTGAAAGTTTTTCCCAAGAACACGTCCTTCTACAATCTCTTACGTATATAATATATGTGTCACATTATGCACACAGTCTCATAGTTATTTTTGAGTTATATATATATATATATATATATACACACACGTCCTTATACAATCTCTTACGTATATAATATATGTGTCACATTATGCACACAGTCTCATAGTTATTTTTGAGTTATATATATATATATATATATATACACACACGTCCTTATACAATCTCTTACGTATATAATATATGTGTCACATTATGCACACAGTCTCAGTGTTATTTTTGAGTTATATATATATATATATATAAAAGAAAGGCCGAGTCGAGAAGGCACATAAAGGATGTGCTCAGAGGAGTGGCGCAAGCCAAAGGAGAGTCGAGAGGAGCAAGAGGAATCAGAGGAGTTGAGAAGAGTCAAAGTACATAATCATACATTTGCATATAACTTGAGTGCGCCCAACACGTAGCGATTTGTTGTTTCCAAGGAAGTCTGTCAAGTAATGAGATCTGGAACCGTCAATCATTAGAATCCATAATAGAGATTTCTTAGAAGCCCTTAAGGTTTATAAATTAGCATTTCTAAAAATTGTTGGGCACCAAGGATTTTTCTATTGATAGAGGATGAAAATATGGGAATTTTTTCGTTGCCCTCGACCGTCAAGCCCGAAAGAAATTTTAATTAAGAGTTGGCCCTCACTAGTGGGCCAACAGGTCAAGGTCTTCATTACAAGTGGCTGACAGGTGCAACAATCGACCAACCCAGAGGATAAGAGTGAAGTTGTTCATTGTAGTGGTCGATAGTGGAAGGTGGGCCAACTGGAACTATATACTTGAAAGGTTATGCCCATAGGTTGGAGTGCTCGTAACCTTTATGAATTGTTATTTTAATAAAGTGTCAGGCTCTGAGGTCGTGAGTGTG
>APFE031311867.1:226994-241623 GCA_000404065.3 Pinus taeda | reverse complement strand
GTCTTATCTGATCATCGCACCTGTAACACAGGGAAAGAGCGATGCATCTCACCTACTGCACATGGGAGGTGTGATGCATCCAGATTCCCAAGAGGAGAAGGTGCAATGGTCTAGGGACGAGACTTCAACTTGGTTCTTGGTCACAGCTTGCAGCTTAGTTCAGGGATTTAGGCCGAGCTAATGATAGTCAATAAATGCAAATCATAGGGGCTGATCTAATGAGGCTACTTGAACCACCACCTGGGCAATTAGGATGTTTGAAAATCAATTGTTCAATTTATAAACAAAACTCGGAGATAGACTGAAGTAGCATCGATCTACTTTGCACTTGCATAGAAAATGTAGTTTGAAGACTAGCTAGCTTGACTTCATGCTCCATCTGTAAGTTTATAAAGCAAAAATTTATAGACAAGCAAACAAGCTATTCGCTCCCCAGTGGAGTCTCCATTTTGTTATCGGGAAATCTAGTGTCTATGTAGAGCTGCTAGTCCCACTAAGACGGGTAGCTATATTAGAAACAAACAGATTAAAGTTACTTTCGTTTTCCTTTACGAGAAGTAGATAGGGGAGGAGCAAAGAATACCAACCTCAATCTTTTGCCTGGTTCCCTGCTTGTCCCTTCTCCCCTCTGACAGATATTTGCCACTCCTTCCTTGACCACTCCGCTTTAAAGAGTACTTGTAAAGTCAAAGCAGCATAGTACTTTCAAAGTGCAGAGATCTACAATGATAAAAAATATAGGACCAGATATATATTGACCAGTGACACAAATGCATATATTATCAGACATACAAGCATGTGGAGGAAAACTTGAATAGCTTTATTGATATAAAGATTAGAAGAGAGGTTACAACCCATTGATCTGACCCAGTGTCATCCTCCCAGCATGAAAGCCCTTCTTCACCTCATGAAAAACTTAGATCACCCAACACTATGATGTTCCACCAAGAAACCAACAACACTTCCTTACAAGATACAAGATTCTAGCCTCTGGATCTCTGGGATGAGAGATCCATATATAGATGATTGCAGGGGGGTGAGTCATCTTCTAGGATTTTGATTAGTGTCCTCTCTCTAATAGTTCTTGATTCCACTTAGAGATTGATGATCTCTTACTCATCCCTGGGTAAATTCAGAGAGGCAAGTGTCACAGGAGAAGGTTCTGGAAGATTCCATGATCATCCACCTTGCAAACTGTCTCTACCATTTGTCTACTCTCGCCCATCACACCCTACAGAAGGGATTTTCAGTATGCGTTGCATTTTTTTCATGTGGCAGGTGAGATGCATCACACCCTCTGCACTGAGCAGTCTATATGGTCCAGTTTTGACCAGTTCTGAGCAGTTTTCTGTGGATAACTTCCGGGAGATGATGTAATCAGCTGACCTTGTTCCTTTAGGGGATGGAACAACACTTTTAGGGACTTAGAAGCCCTTTGTTTATGGACATATATGATTGGGGTTGCAGTGCCCAAATATGTCTATAACAGAGCCCCCAAATGGTATTGTTTCATTTACTCTACAAGCATGTGACCGTCAAGTCTCTCTAAGTTGGCAACAATATAGAGGGATGGATTTAAAGACTTGAAAAGGTGCCTTGTTGGGCCATCCGATGGCTAAGACATTCTGGAAAACAAGCCTTGTGGCATACGCAATATATCAGTGGGGGTCTCGAAGGAAATATTGTGCATGTCGGCTATGGCATAGGTAGGAATCTAGGAAACTCTGGTGGGTTCTGCGCACTTGGACTCTAGGATGGTGAGGTCTCATTGGTAAGTGTGCTCATCTAATTTGGTTTTTTCCATCCTCGTGCATTCAACCATTTGGATTTTAAGTGAATTGGGATCTAAGCAAGCTCTAAGTGTTGTGTGTGATGGATTTTTTTTCTCAAGGTCTTGTGTTGTTATGGTGGACTATGCATGGGATTATTTGGGGTTACTTTCAATTTTTAGGTTCAATTTTCTCTTTTGCATTTTGGGACTTGTCATGTTCGATGCTCTCGGGAATTAGTTCTCCAACGTTTAAGTATTTGGTTAAGGTGCAAATTGTGATACTTCTTAGTGTGCCTAGATAATTTTGGGGTGTTGCGGGGCTCTCTTTTCTAGCCTTGGAAATGGGGCGGTCTTTCGAGACATGACAATGTTGCATGCTATCTAAGGGTCTCCAACAGTGGTGCAACCATGGGTCATTGAGGAAGAAGACAAAATTGTGTGTTTGGAGTGCAACTCCCCAATGGCATGAAAGGTGCTAGTGGATTAGAATCTAGCTAGGGGTGGTATTATTGGCCTTGGGAGCAGGTGGTGGCCCTAGGGGGATAACCTCCTTGTAATTTATAATAGTGTTGACAGAGGCATCTTGGTTGAAGAACCAGTGCATTCTTTGGGAATTTTGCAGTTGTTTTAGGGTGGCAGAAGAACAATTCTTTGTGTCCATGTTTGGTGGCTTTCTAGTGTTTCTTGTGTAGTGAAAGCTAATATGAAGTTGACTCTGAGGTTTTCTTGTGTGGCCAAAGCCTCCCCAAGCCCACCTAGTTTAAAGGGGATCGGTCATCGTGGGGGTGCTAAGGCTTGTCGTGATGGTAGAGGTGGTAGTAAGAGACCCACTAGGCATGGCCATGGGGAATCTCCTCATGGTGTAGTTTTTTCCAAGTCATCTGAGTAGTCTATACAGGAAATGTTGGAGGCTTAGGATAAGACTCCCTGGGAGGAACATGAGGTTGTTATGGCAGCACTCCAGTAGCTGCAATACTTGTAATTCCACCTTCGTGGGTGAGTGTTTGTTGTGTGGTGTGTCCAGAATCTGTTTTCAAAAAATATGGACAAATTGGAAGCATGGATAACTCATCTAGGGTAGCAGTAGACTTCCCGTATTGCTCTCCTCCCCCCCGGGAGGAATAGGGCTTAACAATCTGGTGTCCATCACTTTTGAAAGTTAGCCATGGTGACTCGTGTGCTATGTATTTCGTAGTTGTTTTGGTATCTTTGGCCTCATCGGATTTGGGCAGCAACCCTTAGTTTATTTTGAATTTTTGTAATGGTCACTTATCGATGGTCAACAAACCCGGTTAAGGTGAGATCACTAATTTTTTGGTATTGTATGTAAAACTTTTAACAATTAATAGAAAATTTGGTTCTCACACACACACACACATATATATAATAATTAATATATACTTAACAACATCAAAATAATTTTTAAAAAAATACTAATATATTTAAAATAATAATAATAAATTAAACATTATAAATTAAAGTATAATTAAAAGATATTAAATAAAAAGAAAAAGAAAAAACAAAACAAAACCTTTTTATTGGTCAAGCAGTAGGCTATAAGGTTACTAGCCTATCGCTTCTACAAGGTTACGATTAAGGAGCTAATTCTATGGTCAATTACATGTACACTATTTAATCCCATTATCGATAAGATGCACTACTATATGCACTACACGTAAATTAAATATTGTTGAGTGGAATAGAGTTAAGTCTAGTTAAAGTTTTACAATAAAAATTGATAGTCTGAGTTGAGTCAAGTTTAGTTAGAGTTTGCATGATTCTGTTTTTAGTAAGTGTGTTCAACACAAATATATGTAATTGGATCATTGTAACGTATGAAAACCAAAAAAACAAGAAGAGAGACAAACAAAACTCGGTAGTTGTATATGTGAAAAAGTTTAATAAATAAAGCATTGTTTTGTGTGTGAATTGTGTTCTTTCCTCCTCTATCTTTCCATTAAATTGGTATTAAAACTGATATCAAAACTAAGGAGTCGAGAAAAAGCTAAGATCAGCAGCAACAACAGTCTCCATGAGAAGAGAAATTTATAAAGACATTTTTTGAATCATGTTAATTAAAAGGGTAAACAAATTGGATTGAAACAAGGTGTTTTAAAATACAATTTTTGGAGATTTTTAAAGGGATTTTTATTAAGAAAAAAAAAAAAAAAAAAGTTTTATTGAAAAGATAGTTTAGGGATTTGCAAAAGTTTGTCATTTTGTGAGAATTTTTTGGTTTGTCATGATAATGATTTGGGTTCAGAAAAATCTCTCTTTATGATAAGGATACATGAATATGGTGAAGACTATGTCTTATGGAGGTGCATATTGAAAATCATATTTTTTTTTAGGGCGATATAGAAGGAAGCCTTATGCAATAAGGAAAGCATATATAAGACAGAAGAAAGATAGTATTCATGGGTCTCAAAGCGATATTGAAGTAGCAGAAAAGAAATCAAAAGAAAGAGTTAGAGTATTTCAAAGAGCTCATAGAGGTTCCTATCATAGCCAGGGAATATAAATACATGCAAATGAAGTAAAACAAGTCAAAGATGCGGATTGAGATGGATGTGGTAATATTGCCAGAATTTACTGGTAAATTTTCTTATTTTTGGGTTGTCAAAACTCATTTTTTTTTTCGATATAAGAAGTTGATTAAGTACTAGTATAATAACCCATATGATGAAGTATATGATGCTTTAGTATTGGATTTTATAAAATAGACATTAGATGAGAATTTGTTGTACAAGGTAGCAAAAGCTACATCTTCCCAGGAAGCATGGAAGATCGTGGAATTAGAATTTGTACAAAGAAAAGTGGCATGCAGCAGCAAGTTATCTCACAATCTGTTGAAGAATCCATAAAGAAATCAGCCACATATCTAAGAGTAGATGAGTAAGACTCTGGAAGGACAACAAATCTTGGAGAATCCCTGCTCAAAGGTGGATGATGGTGATGAAGAGTGTAAAAGTGAAACCCATTATGTGGACATGCATATGGATGAAGAAGATGTTGCAAATATTACAAAGGAAGAAGCTTAAGCCTCTATGTATGAAGTAGATAAAGAGCATATAAATGCTCAAGAAATTCATTGTAATGTGGATGGTGAAGATGATTGTGAATCCTGATTCCCACTATGATGAGACACATGTGGATGATGACTAAAAAGTGAGATGTGAATTAGTGAATCTAGTAGCAACTAAGGAATTTGGTGAAGTTGAAATTGGTAATGAGCACATGCATGCTTAGATATACCACCATAGGGTGGATAAACACTGTGTTAATGACACTTGTGGTACATTTTTTGAAATAGATATTGAACGTGGATATTTGGAAAGTGCCATGTTTGATGAAGAATTGAAGGTTGAAGTTGCCACTATAGTAGTAAGTTATGAAGTAGTTGGATTTTCTCATGAAGCAATGTGTGACCTAGGCAGTTGATGATCAAGAAGAGGATAAAGTGATTCAAGAGTTTTTGATAAGAATATCCACTAATGAAATAAGTGAAAGGTAGTCTCAATGAAGTTGAAGAGCCAGAGAAGGAAGAGGAAGAGGAGAAATCTCTCACTACAGAGCATAATGAAGATGGTTTTCAACATTGTTTTTTAGTATGGAGGTGTTAAAATATCATGGGAGTGGAAGTTGAAAACAAAGTCGTTGATAAGTTTGATATAGATTTGAAGCTCATTGAAGAAAGGACTGAGAAGCCAATTGAACAAATTGATGAGAGCCTTAAAGCATCAACTAGAATAAAAGAATTAAATTAAATGGTGAACGACAAAAAGGAGTGTGATTATGATTTTACATGTAGGCCTAATGATGATCTTGAGTGTGAAAATTACAAGCAAAAAGTAGTAGATCCTGATGATGAAACTGAAGAGAAAGACATGAAAATTTGTGGAGAAAAAGAATAAAATGTTAAAGAAATATTTGAATTCTAGATTTTTAAAGAAATTAAATTGTATTATGAGCTAATATTATGGCAGCAAGTGTATGATAATGGAAAACTGAGTTTTTGTTATAAGCTTGATGATAGTGTGCATAAATGGCAGCAGTCCACAAGTAAGAAAATTATGGAAGAAGAAAGTGGTCAGAAGAAAATCAAAAATCCTGAGGTGATTTTCAGAATGTTAACAAACAAATTCTAGAAGAAACTGTAACAACAAAAGGTGAACAAGCATGGAACTTTCAACAAGAAAGCAAGGTTGAAAACAAAAGTATTATGATTGTTAGGATTAGTATTAGATCCTACATAAAAATAGTAATGTAAATACACAACAATAACAATAACAATAGTGGGCTTCTATTGGGCACACCAATAAAAATATGGGGGCTATATGGGCACAATAATAACAATAGGGGGCTACACTAACAATAACAATAAAGGTGATACACTAGTACTATAAGGACCTAACATGCCCCTCTCCTTCAAAAAAAGTGTTTACATCAACGCTTGAGTAGTTCAGGATGCTTTTGTATAAAAGTTTCACCCTCCCATGTGGAATCTTCAGAGGGTAAGTTCTTCCACTTAATGAGATACTCTAAAATTGATCGATTTCGTAGTTGTTGGGTTCTTGTTTCTATGACCACTTTAGGCTCCAATATGATTTTTCGTTCTTCGTCAAGTTCTAGCAATACTATTTAAGCTAGCAGTTTGTCACCAATAACCTTCTTTAAGCATGAACCATCAAAAACTAGATGTACTTAGGAAGAAGTAGGCAAATCCAATTTGTATGCCATAGTACCAATATTTAGCAACACCTTGTAAGGACCATAGTACTTGGGTGATAATTTATTATCCTTCTTAGCTTGCTTGAGGGGAATTTGTTGGCGTGGTTGTAGCCATAAAAATACCTAGTCACCTACATACAAATCTTTTTCACTGCGATGTTGATCGAGCTTTTGTTTCATTTGATTATTCGCCAGACTGAGGTTATCATTTAAGAGTTGGAGAACTCGTTGTTGATTCTTGATGTGATATTCCACTGCTTGACCTTTAGAATTTTATTTTAAAGATGATGTGATGAAAGGTGAATGATATCCATAAAGTGCCATAAATGCAGCCATTTTTGTTGCAGTATGGAAGGAAGTGTTATACCACTATTCATCTAGAGGAAACCACTTGACCCATTGTGTTTGTTTATCAAATATAAAGCAACAAAGATATCCTTCCAAACATTTGTTCACTATATCAATTTTCCCATCAGGTTGAGGATGATTAGTTGAACTATGAGCTAATTGAGTACCAAGACAAGAAAATAATGCATTTTAAAATTTTCCATTGAAAATGGGATATCTGTTGCTTATAATAATATTTGGGTTTCCACGTAGATTTTGAATTGTTTCCATAAATGCAGTAACAATTGTACTGGATTTAAAAGGATGAGATAACGAACAAAAGTATTCATACTTGGTAATTTTATCAACTACCACCATGATCACACTCTTTCCTTCAGACTTGGGTAAACCTATGATAAAACCCATTGAGAGATCCTCCCAACATTGACTTGGAATGGCTAAAGGTTGTAACAGACTCTGGGTCTTAATTTTCTCAACCTTATTTTGTTGGAAAACCAAACATTATGCCACAAACTTCTAAATATAAAATTTAAGGCCATCCGAAAAAAATAAATCTTCTTGACCCTGTGATAAGTTCTTAAAAGTATTAAGTTCCCTCCTAAGGGTGAGGGGTATAGTTCCAAAAGAATATTTTGTTTGTGTTGAGAATTCTTACAGAGATATAAGTGATCTTTGTACCATAATGGATCATTTTTCCAGATAAATGTGTCAGACATACTAGGATCTTGCTACAAATTTTGAATGAGTGTCCACATCTCTTCGTCATTCTTTCATTCATCCCTTGCTTTAGTTATCCAATTAGGTTGGATACTAGAAATGACATGGAGAAATTCTTCATCATCCTCATCCTTTCTTAAAAGTTCATCTCAACATTTTGGTTCCCTTTTTTGTAGATGATTTCAAGTTCATAATCCAACATCTTGGTGACCCATTTTTGCTTCTCTTATGAAGATAATATTTGTTCCAAAAATTATTTAAGACTGTCGTCCTCTGTTTTTACCTTGAAGTTTATTTATATTAGGTAAGTTTTCCATTTCTTTGGTGCATGTAATATTGCCAACATTTCTTTCTCATAAATACGCTTGTGTAAATACTTTCCCTTGATTGGACAACTTTCAAAAGTAATGGATCTTCCTTCTTGCATTAAAATAACACCAATTTCATTTTCTAAGGAACCAAATTACACAATAAAGGTTTTTGTGAATTCGGATGTAGCTAAGACCAATGCTTGGCACATTTCTGAGTCTTTAATATGTTCAAAGGCCTTAATTTATTCTGGAATTCACGAAAATGCATCTTTCATCGGTAATGTTGTTAGTGGCGTTGTTATTCTCCCATAATTCTTAACAAACTTTTGATAATACCCTATCAACCAAATAAATCCTTGAAGATGCTTTAGGGTTGTGGGTACTATTAATGGCTTTAATTTTGTTAGGGTCTATCTTAACACCCTCATGAGATAAAATATGACCCAAATATTCCACCTCTTGTACTCCAAAGAAACATTTGGAGGTTTTTACATATAATTGTTTCTCCTCTAATAGTTTGAGCACCCTTCCAACATATTGAACATGATCCTTCCAATACTTGTTGTAGATTAGAATATCATAAAAAAATACTACCATAAATTTTCTAAGGAAGGGTTTGAAAATGGAATTCATCAAACTTTGAAATGTGGAAGGTGCATTAATAAGGCCAAAAGGAATAACCAAAAACTCTTAATGACCTTCATGAGTTCTAAATGTTGTTTATGGAATTTCTTTAGTCTTCATTCTAATTTGATGATATCTTGAATGAAGATCCATCTTGGTGAAGTAAATTGCTCCTTGTAATTCATACAACAATTCATCAATGACAAGAATGCAAAATTAACATTTAATAGTGAGCTTGTTGAGCTCCCTATAATCTAGACACATACACCATGATCCAACCTTCTTGTGCACCAATACTATTGGAGTAGAGAAAGAACTTTGACTAGGTTGAATTATACCAGCCTCTAGCATTTATGCAACCATACGTTCAATTTCACTCTTTTGGGCATAGGGATATCTGTAAGGTCTAGTGTTTGGAGGAGCACTTCCTGGAATCAAGTGAATAGCATTTTCATAATCATGAATAGGTGGTAGGCCTTTGCGAGTCTCAAATACCTTGGAATGATTTTCCAAGACTTTTGGGAGATAGGGAGAAATAGATAATTTCAATGTTTGAACCTCTAGCGAGAATAATTGTGCAACTACGCCCTGTTGTTCTTTATTCAAAATTGTTGTCATGTTATTAGATTTGATTATATTCCCTGGTTTCCTTGTGATACCCCTTAATTCAATTTCCTTTCCTTCCCAAAAAAAATTCAAGAAAAGTTTTTGAAAATTAAAATATATTGTCCCCAAATATTGTAACCATTGGACTCCTAGTGCAACATCAGCACCTGTTAAATGGAACCAGCTCACAAAAAGATAGAAAAGAGAGATCAATGCCTTAGAATTCAGCCTCTTCGAGGGGGCAACCACCTTTAAATTACACAAATGAACAATTCTTCAATGATTCAAATGACAAAACCTCCTTTCTATATATAGGAGTCTAAGGAGTCACAATATAACCCAGTCGACCTAACAATAATGATATAAAGCCACAAAAATAACAATAGAGGGATTTTATGGGGCACAGTAATAACAATATGGGGACAATAGGGGCACAACAATATTAATAAGGGGTACAACTACAATAGTAATGGGGTAATCACTAGTATTATAGGGACCCAACAGGTCATATGGCTCTGTAGCTCCATGGCTTTAAAATGCATCATTGCCTGTAAAAATTCTCGCTTGTAGCGTGGCATGATGATCAGGAGCAGTTACAAGGGTTTCAAAGTTGTTTTCTAGGCAATAAGCCGAAAATAGACAAAATCCATTACACAAAGGTTTTCCTGGAAAATACACTATTGGGCGTGTTTTTTGGACTTGAAATCACATTCAACCACCCCTAAAATCCCTATCGGGTCTGCCATTAGGCGTTATATCGCATCGCAGAAGCATATTGGGCAAAATCCCAAATACACAGGAAATCTGTGAAAAACCCATCAAAATCCTTTTTATCAGACTTCAAATTATTATCGCATCCACCCTAATAACACGTTGGGTTGGCCTTTGGCCGTTGTGGCAATCCCTACCATCGATCTATGGGATCTCTGATCCAATGGTTGATATCCAATTTCGGGCTTCTTAGGAGTATGGAGGTTACCCACCCGAAAAGGCAGTTTTCCTCTCTCCTCCACCAGCCACTGTTGGCATTATGATACAGGTGTTGTCCTTGATGGCAACTCACTCAGATGAAAGATCAAAGTACTGTAGGTTAACAACAAAGAATTACAGTTTAGGCTACACAGAATGAAGAAAGAAAGGTATACACAGGTTCACCTTGATTAATCCACGTATACACACAGGTTCATTAAACAAAAGTAGCGTATACGTATACATGCACTTTCACAGAAGGAAAAGCACATATATCTTGGGAAAACAATTTTTTGGTTCCAAGGTATTTATTTGGTCCAAGGTATTTGGTCCATGGTATTGGTCTGAGGTATTTGGTCCAAGGTATTGGTCCTAAGTGGTTTTGGTCCATGGTATTGAGAAAGGTCTAAAACTATATAAGGAGGAGAAGATCATTAGGCCAAGCCAAGAAAGTATTGAATATCTGATGAAGTGTGAGATCAAGTATGCAGGGTATGGGTTTCTAATTTGAACTAAGGATGCACCTAAATGGCTGATGAAGATTGATGGACTGGGATCATGAAGACTTAAATATCTATACATAGGTTGGCTTTGGTAAAACAATGTATACATGCTTGTTTAGCATACAGAAGTAACGTATACATCAAAGAATGGAATTTGTAGATCTGTACGCTGGTTTTCCTTGGTGAAAGGGCGTATACATGCTAGTTTAGCTTATGGATGTAGCGTATATCTTCTGAAGTATGATCTATAAGGGTTATGTTTCCTGTTGCATTATTCAAGGTTCTACATTATGTTGTGGTGACTGTTTTCTGGTTACAGTATTCTGCATATTCAGATTGGTTGATTGTGATTAGCTTCAGTGATGATAGATGAAATCTAATGATGAATCAGGATCATAATAACTTATCATTATGTGATCTGATAATGGATGGGCTATATCTGATCACTAACACATGTTTTATCCTCTATGTGTGATTATGTTTGAAGTCTGGAAGTGCAGCAAAGTGTTTGCAGATCTACACACTGGTTTGCTTCAGGGAAGCTGCATATACACGCAGGTTGGCTTCTGCCAAATAGCGTATACACTCTGAAGCATGATTTTAAGATTACAACTGATTCTGAATGATAATGTAACTCATATCTATGTACTCATTACAGTGATCTATCTATTGCAGTTCATTGGTTAAAGTATGAATGAATGATTGATTCAGTTGTGTTAGAGGTTCAGAGGTTGTAAGTGATTGATTGAGTTTGGTTGATTCATATTGAGTTTCAATGGTTGGTTGATGCAGATATATTTGATGGATGTATTGCAGTGGTGGTTGATTTTGAGCTTCAATGTTGATGACGGGTCCAGTATGAAAATTGGATGAAACGTGGCCTTCAGATTATAGTGTTGTGTTCTAAGAGTATCCAGTTTGAAAATTTATGAAACATGGTCCTTGGAGGAAGAGAGAAGGTTGTAGCCTTTTGTAGGCTGGCGCCTACATACTGGTAAACATATCGGCCAATACAAGAGCTAGGGGGTTGTAGCTCTCTTCCAGTAGAAGCTGGAGAACAAGAGAAGGTTGTAGCCTTCTGCAGGTAGAAGCCTGCGTACTGGTATGAGTCTGTGCCAGTACAATGTTGTAAACATATATTCTTATTATTAAAAGAAGACAGAGATGAAAGAAGCAGGTGGTTTTCACCCACATTGGGTCTCCACCTTAAATATTGGTGTTCATGTGTGATGGTTCACTCTGTTATTAACTGCATTTTGTTACTGTTTAATTTTTAATAAAGTATTAATGCACAGATTAAAGATCAACATATGATGAATTAACTGAATCATTAGTTTGTTGGATATACGCTCGTTTCCTTAAGCACAGTTGCATGTACACGCGGGTTACCCACATGGAAATAGCGTATACAAATTTGAGTATGAAAAGAAAAAGATTATTGACTTGACTAATATTGATTCACCCCCTCTCTCAGTATTATTTCCAACAGCCATGTGTTGACCAGTGTGTGGGATCGGGCGGAGCCAGCCCAATACTGTTTATCGCTTGAGGCCCACCCAAAATCCGCCTTTACGGAACTAAAATTCTATGCAGTCGGGCTTATAATTCCCCTTCAGGTACGTTTTATCGCTTCAGGTGCCATTCCTTTGTATTTCGGTTTTTACACTGAAAAACGTTAATACGCAGAAAATCCCTTTTACCAGATTTCAAATTTTATAAATTACACTTATAAAATCCGTCAGGTTCGGCAATCGCCGATCACCGATTTAATCCTGGCCATCCATTCCTTTTTTGATCTGATGGTTGAGATTGCACGTCACGATCACTATCGCATATCGCATCGCACACGACCCAGGGGTTCTATACATCATCGATGCTGATCAGCCGATCCGATCATCGACAATCGACATATCACATGATCGCAATTGCCGAGTCTAGGGTCTATATATCGTATGCAAGCCAGTCTCTGACCCGATTGATCAGATTGGTGGATCGAGGCTTCTCATTTCCCTTTATAAGGATTTTTTTTCCATTTTTAGGGGTTTTTGCCTCTTTTTCCAAAGAACATAGGGCATCTTCTTTCTGCGATAACTTCTGCATCCTAAGTCCATTTTAGCCCATTCAAGTTGCAATAGAATCAAAAGGAAAAGATCTCTGTAATGTGGCTATTTCCAGGAACTTCCTTGGACTTTAATTTTCCTTTGTGAGGAACACTTAGACTTAGGAGTCTATCCAAAATCTATTTTGGATCACGTCTTCCCACTAAAGAACTTTTGGTCTCCAAAAGAATGATATATTGACCTGCACATTAAATGAGAGTAACAACACCCTCTTCTTTCTGCCTCCACACACTTGCCTTGCATAGTGCCTCTGAACCAAAGTCTCTAACCACTTTCCTTTCTGGATGTGCTGGTTCTCCTAGGAAGAACTATATTCCTTCTTGCCTTCATGCAAAACTTCTGGTGAAATGGTCATAGAAGGTAGCTTGAACTTCTCTGCCTTGATCATTGATCCAAGGTGGCTCAAAAAATGTGAAGTACATCTGCTCCACAAAACTTTCATTTGTACCTATTTGAAAAGTTGTCAACAACAACTGTTAACAACAACAAAAACACATATAATAACTGGATGGCCTAAACTCCAGCTTCAACAAAAGAAACAGATTTCACATCTTGTGAACACCCCCATGACTTACATCTACATACAAATGATGGAATAGATAACAAGCCCACAAAACATGCCTTTAAAACAAATGACCTTTCAAGTCAAGCATGTAGAAAAAGACCATTATGACTCTTTTTCAAAAGATGAAACACTTCATTATTATCTCCATTTTGGAGATGAAGTTAACTTCTCCCAAGTCAACATGGAATCACATGCATGTCAAAGCAATCAACCCTGCAAGTTAATTACACATACATGTTCAAATACAAGGAAATCATCAACATCCCTAGGTTCATGCATCTCATGCTCATGCGTGCATTTCATCCTTCAATTTTCACTTAAGCACACTATACTTTCGAAGCTAAAATGAAATATAATGTTGCAGCAAGAAATGCAAATAGATGCACCCATAGACATGCAATCTTAATAGGATAAGAACTCTAACCATTTCTTACCAATCCCTCTCAAAGGTACTAACTTTGTCTACACATTAGCATCATCATGTGAATCATCCTGAAACACATCAATCATGGAATCTTCCTTTCCATTTCTGCCATCTTCTCTCCCCACTTTCTTCAACTTTTGTGGAAGCATTGTTGGATTCAAAGTCCAACACTTTTAAGCAAGATTCCCTTGCTTATGGAAGTAAGTGCACTACATGTGCATCCTCTTGACAACATGATTTTCCTTGTCCAATGGACCTTTGGCTTCTTGCTTCTTTTCCTTCAAAAGTTTCCTGAATGTGGTCATTCTTTTCCAACATCTAGAAACATTATGGTTATCCAAACCACAAAAGGAACATGCAATTCGTTTCCCATATCTATGTGGAAATTTATCATGCTTTGCACAATCAAAAGGAAGATGATTAGAACCGGATTTATACCTACCTCTTTCATCTTTATTTCCTTCATGAGGAGGTGAAGAAAATGAAGTAGTGGCTCCCTTTGGAACACCATCAATCTCTTCAAGGCTGTTAGAGTCTCCACAACTCTCTGGTTCAAGTGTGCGCTTCTAAACACCTGCATTCTGCAAATGATGTGTCAAGCTATTGCCTTCCTCCTGAATACAATCTTCACACTCTGCAATGCAACTCCTTCTTGGAGCTGTTTCAATGGCCTTCATGGCAGCTTTGGAACTCTTTCCATAACTTTCTATAGCCAAGACCCAAATACTTAGTGTCATGCGGAAAGAGTTATATTTGCGGACAAATCTAACCTCCCTAGGAGTCTAAGACTCTCTAGTGACAAACAAACCAAACAAGAGCTATCCTTCTCTAGATACACATTATTCTACGAGAATTCAAATGTTTTCGATCTTACCTTAGGTCCAACGCTTGTTGTAGCAGTCCAGCCTTGCTGATCCAGATGAGCTCCTCCTTCACTTTC
>APFE031311867.1:204451-226974 GCA_000404065.3 Pinus taeda | reverse complement strand
TCTTTGAAGTTTTGACATGAAGAGCAGAGGTATGGGGCTTGACAAAGAGGACAATGTGGCTATTGATGAGGCCACATAGACTGCAGATAGTCAAGGTGACAAATTTCAGTGTAACACTTAGGCCTTTCCCCATCTATTATTGGCTCAGCAATACCTTGTGCATGCTTTTCCAAGCCCTTTCCTTCATAGTCCATCTTGGAAATTAGCTTGAAAGCTATGCCTCTAGAATGTTTTTCAAAAGAACCAATATAAGCAGTCTTAGAGGAATTTGAAGACAAATTGGAATGATTTACCTCTTCTTCAAGCTGATACTTGACTAAGGCTTCTTGGGCAACAAAGAGTCGTGTCTCCAACTCATGCATCCTTCTTAGGTTCATATTGGCAATATGAAGTTTCCTTTCCATTCCCTACAATTTGTCAGAAAGCAACTGCTTCTCTTCCTTCATGGAATTCAACTGCTCTTTAAGTATGCTGCTCTTCCTTCCATCCTCATACATTTCTCTCACCATATCCATCATGGTGGACAAGTCTTGCTTCATGTCTTCATCAAAGAGTCTTGTGATGAAGAAAGAAGAATTTGAGGACTCACTTGTAGAAGTAGTCATTATACCAATGAACAAAAGAACTTCACAAGATTAATAAAGAGCTTATTCAACAACCTTTTGCAACAAATCTCTTGTGCTTCAAAGATTTCCTCGAGGTCCTTTGGGATAAAACAAATGCCTTCAGCCCTTCTTCCTTCTTTTCCTTCTTGGACTGAGCTTATCAATAGCTTTCCCTCCACATCTGCAAACTCAAACAAGAGTCAGTCTGCAAACAAGCATATAATCAACCAATGACTGTTTAAACACCTTTCGGACAAGAAATATTTGCTCTGTCAATCAAGCATTCTGATGTAACCTTCCTTGAAGGTGTGGTTAATCAATCTCAAGCTCTGATACCACCTGATCTGACTATGGGGCACTTAGGCTTCTTGTCTAACTTACAAGAACCTCTCCCACTTCTGAAGCTTAAATATTCCCAAGTCCTTTTTTTTTTCCAAGGAAAAAGCATAATTTTGATTAATAAATAACAAAATTACATGTTGTACTATCTAAAAGCAGCATCATCAAGTCAGTGACCAAATGATAAGTAGAGACGAGCAGAAAAAACAATATAATGTACATGGTGGGGGAAGCTATGCTTTCCGCCCCTTCTTTTTCTCAACCTTGCGCCATTCCCCTTGGGATGGCGACGAGGAGACCAGAGCAAGATGGAGTCCTACATCCATTTTGGCATTTTCCTTGTCAGAGTCTGAGGTATCTGATGTATGGAGGTGATTATTCCTACTGATGTCCCCCTCGTCAAGGAGCAAGTTGGCTTGTACCCTGTGGTTCTTATCAACTGATCGGTCTTGCAGAGATCCCCCTTGTGTTTCAGCTTCCATTGGAATCTGACTTTCCTCTTGTGGCGATAGTTCCTCCGGGGCTTCATCCTCCTCCTCTTCAGGTTCAGGTGGGGGTTATTGCCATCCTTTGGATTTTTTCCCTAGGTTCTTTTTCCTTCTGGTACCCTTTTTTGCTTATGGGCACAAGTTGTGTAAATGCCCTATTTGTCTACAATTCCTACATCTAAAGGATGCGTTCTCATAATCCAAACTCTGTGTCCAAATTCTCTTGTTTTGGATTAAATGGATGCTATCCGAAAGGCCTTTGCTGAGGTCAACCTCAACATATATGTGTGCATAGGTGAAAATCCTTTCCTTTATTCTTTGGGAGTCCTTTTTTATGAACTGTCCAAGGTTGTTGCCAATACCAGCCATAACTCTATCCTCCCAGATGTGAAGAGGAGGGTTGTGCATTTGGACCCAAATTGGCATCCTGGAGATGACCATAGTGTTTGCGTTGAACTCTGGGAACCAAAGAGTGGTGAACATGCCGGTTGAACCCCATAACCATGGTCCTTCCTGTAGTATTTTGTCTCTAGCTTCTGGGGTTGGAAATTTAACAACAAAGAAACATTTGGAGTAGAGGTGGATGTCACAATCTAATGACCAATTTATTAAAATACAGTGGAAGAGATCCACTGGTTTGGGCCAGAAGCAATTAAATCAACAAATAATAGCTAGAGATTCAAAGGAGGCACATTGCTCATTAGATTATGGCATATCAATGTTTAATTCTGGGTTGTTGTTCAGCTGCTCCCCTATATAAGGGTTGGGAGCATTTCCTGTCCGTTTGGATGGTTCAAAGGCTGTCTTTTTCCCCTGTAGAATGTTCTTGAAAGACTCCTGTGCTTGCTTCTGTTTTGAACCTGAACCTGTCCTTGTGCTGCCTCCCAGCCCTGTTCTGCCCTTGGTTGTAGCCCCCTCGTGCAATCTCAGGTTAAGAATAATGGTGGAGTCAGCCTGTATGTGATACTCCTTCAGGGGGTGGTGGTCCTGTAGTATTTTTCCTTCGAACATCAAGATTTGTGAGTGGCCAGGGTATCTGTATTTCCCCATGATGCTTTGCTTCAGATCAAGAACTTTGTCTGTGTTATAGACCCAGAGTAAACCAGAGGCCCCTGCAGGAGTTTTTAAGAAAATTTGAATTCAGATTAGGCTTACTTGGTTCCCATAACCCATCTATATCTTTTGGAGCAAGGAGGCTGCTTCCCCTTTGGAGGATTGGGGTATCCGAGCTGCAGGGGGAGAGCTGTTCATCGCGAAAACTCAATCCAAATAGAGTGTGATGGGCCTAACAACTCCCGAGTAAGCTTAAAACCAAGGGCTACGCGTGGAGTGGCCATCGATCAGGCCACCTGCCGTCATTGTGTTCACCGATACGGTGATCTCATGGAAGGCGTAGGAGTTGGCTTCCTAGTATCCTGTCTCGAGGACTGGGGGAGTGACCTACCAGAGTCCATCTTTAGAGCCCAAAAAAAATCTTTCATTGTTATTCAATTCTTCCCAAGTCCTTATGATTAACCAATGCGAAATTAAATATGTGCTTGAAAATAAGGTGTATGCTTATGTTAATTTTTCACTGTTTATGTGCTTTAGAATTCTGTTGTTTATGCTGATATAACATGCATATAACAATGCAACAGTGCAACAAATAACAAACACATAAGATAGAAATTTAATATGGAGTTCACCCAAAACTCTTGGGCTACATCTCCTTGAGCTCTAGTCAACTCAACTAGGCTCTCTGGGATTATGGTCTGAGTTCTTTTACAAGCTCTGTGCTAAACTCCACTGGTTTACACAAAACTCAGTGGGCTTAGAACACCATCTTCTCCCTGGGTATGAAGCTCTTGGTTTTCTGGCTCTAGCTTTGGCTCTAGCTCTCGACTCTGGCTCTGGCTCTGGCTCTGGCTCTGGCTCTGGCTCTTGGCTCTAGCTCGTGGATCTGGCTCTTGGCTCTGGCTCTAGCACTAGCTCTAGCTCTATCTCTTCGGCTCTGGCTTCTTTGGCTCTGGCTTTGGCTTTTTGCAACCTTCAGCTCTCTAGCTTTTCACTTGATCTCCAAGTGACCCCAAAGGCTCAATCAGTCGCTCTGTGCAGTAGCTTTTCACTCTCCTGCTTCTTCCTCTCAACTGCCTTCAACTTCCTTTTGCTCAATTAAGCTCTCTGCCTCCTTTGAGGTTATTTTCTGGATTTTCAACTACCTCAGCCATTTCTCTGTGTATCATCATCTCTCTATGTCTCTGTGGCTTCTCTGCTCACTGTCAATTAGACTGGCCATCTGGCTCTGCGGCTCTGTGGCTTCAAAATGTATCATTACCTGTAAAAACACTCGCTTGTAGCATGGCATGATGGTCAGGAGTGTTACAGAGGTTTCATGGTCGTTTTTTAGGCAATAAGCCAAAAATAGAAAAAATCCATTACACAGAGGTTTTCCTGGAATATACACTATCGTGCGCATTTCTCGGACTTGAAATCCCATTCAATTGCCCCTAAAATCCATTTCGGTTCCGCAATTAGGCATTATATCACATTGCAGAAGCATATTGGGCAAAATTCCAAATACACAGGAAATCTGTGAAAAACCCATCAAAATCCTTTTTATCGAACTTCAAATTATTATCGCATCCACCCTAATATCGGATCGGGTCCGCCTTTGGTTGCTGTCGCAATCCCCACCGTCGATCTATGGGATCTCTGATCCAATGGTCGATATCCAATTTTGGGCGGCTTAGGAGTATGGAGGTTACCCACCCAAAAAGGCAGTTTTCCTCTCTCCTCCGCCAGCCACGTGTCGACCAATGTATGGGATTAGGCGAAGCTAGCCCAATACCATTTACCACTTGAGGCCTGCCCAAAATCTGCCTTTACAGAACTCAAATTCTATGCAATCGGGCTTATAATTCCCCTTCAGGTCCGTTTTATCTCTTCAGGCGTCGTTCCTTTGTATTTCGATTTTTACACTGAAAAGCATTAATACGCAGAAAATCCCTTTTACCGGATTCCAAATTTTATAAATTGCGCTTATGAAATCCGTCGAGTCCAGCAATCGCTGATCACTGATTTAATCCTGGCTATCCATTCCTCTCACGATATGACGACTAAGATTGCACGTCACAATCTCTATTGCATATCGCGTCGCACACGGCCTAGGGGTTCTGTACATCGCCGATGCTAATCCGCTGATCCGATCATCGACAATTGGCATATTGCATGTTCGCAATCACCGAGTCTAGGGTCTCGATATCGCATGCGGGCCTGTCTTTGACCTGATTGATCGGATCAGTGGATCGGGGTTTCTTCCGCCTCCGCTTAAGTTCGACCTTTTGCCTTCTTCTAATGCGATTTCCCTTTATAAGGGTTTTTTGCCGTTTTTAGGGGTTTTTGCCTCATTTTCCAAAAATAAAGGGCATCTTCTTTCTGCGATAACTTCTACATCCTAAGTCCATTTTAGCCCATTCAAGTTGTAATAGATTAAGAAGGAAAAGATCTCTGAAATGGGGCTATTTCCAAGAACTTCCTTGGAATTTCATTTTCCTCTGTGAGGAACACTTAGACTTAGGAGTCTATCCAAAATCCATTTTGGATCACTTCACCAACTCATTCATGGTAGTGTATTTGGACGATATCCAGATCTTCAACCAGAGTTGGGAAGAGCACCTCCACCATATTAGATAGGTCCTCCAATCCCCACGACAACACAAATTGTGTGCCAATTTGGAGAAATGCACTTTTTATATGACCCAGGTTCAATATCTAGGTACATCATTGATGAGTAGGGTGTGCATGTGGACCTAACAAAGATACAAGTTATCCAGAATTGGCCAACCCCAACCACTGTAATAGAGTTCCACATATTTTTGGGTCTTGCCAATTTCTATCGCATGTTCATGTTGGGGTTCTCTTATATCACTTGGCCTCAAGTCACTAAGGGTGGAGTGAAATGGAATAAGAGAATATTTGTTCACTGGGAATTTCCAATTACGGACACACTTAAGTGCACAAATAATATGTTTTATTATTCAAATACGTAGTTGATGATTTACAATTCTTTGGGTAGTTCGCCTTTATAGGCGTTGACTGGCCACATAGACTAAATATCATGTCCTTTGACATATGTGCCGTTTCATAATTAATGGGAAATTAATTTAACAAATGTATTAATTATTAATATTTATGAATTTAATATTTTTATTTAATTAATATTTAATTATGAATATGTATTCATAACATTGCCTCTCCCTTAAAATGTTTTGTCCTCAAAGCATAGGTAATGTTGGGTGATGTTGATGAAAACATTCTGTCTCCCATGATGAATCTTCTTTTGGTAGTCTCTTCCATTTGATAAGGTATTCTTTAATAGTCTTGGATAATAGTACTTTTTCTCTGGTAGCAAGTATGCCCTCAGGTTCTAATATGATCCTTCCTTCTTCGTCGGTCTTAGGTATCTCTGTTTGATTTTGTCCCAATACTTTTTTGAGACTTGAGACATGAAATGTGTTGTGGGTTTGGAAATTGTTGGGCAACTTCAATCCATAAGCTATGCTACTTATTTTTATTATTATTTGGTATGGCCCATAATACTTAGGAGCTAAGTTATTTTTCCCTTGTTGTTTTAATGATAACTGCTTATAGGGTTCAAGTCTGACAAAAACCTAATCTCCTTCTTCAAATTCTCTTTCTTTGCGGTGTTGGTCATCTTGTTTCTTCATTCTATTGCGTGCCATTGTTAAATTTTCTTCTAACAAGTTAATAATTCTTTGGTTTTCATCTAAGTGGTTCTTTATTGCTTGAACCTTGGAATGTAACGCAAAATTCTTCCACTTGGGTGGTTCATAGCCATATATGGCTTGAAAGGGAGTCATTTTTGTTGAAGTATGCTAGGTGGTATTGTACCACCATTCTGCTAGGTGTAGCCACTGAGTCCATTTGTTTTGTTTGTTGGTGATGAAAAAATAGAGATATGTTTCCAAACATTTATTTACAACTTGAATTTGACCATCTATCTAGGGATGATAAGCTGAACTCATGTTGAGGGATATTCCTGCTTAGTGGCAGAAATCCTTCCAAAAATTGCCTTTGAATTTTGCGTCTATATCACTGACAATAACCTTGGGAAAACCATGTAGTTTGTAAATGCTTTTACAAAAAACTTCTGCAACTTGCTTGGTTGTGTCAGTTTTTCTGATTGCCATGAAGTGGGCATAGTTGGTGAGTCTATCTACTACGACAAGTACCTTGTCCTTACCATCAGACGTAGGAAGTTCTTCAATGAAATCCATCAAAATTTCATCCCATTTTTAATTTGGAATATGTAACAAATGTAGTAACACAGGAGTTGGAATATTTTCACTCTTATTTCTCAGACAACTATCACATTCAATGACGTACTTTTGGATTTCCTTACCCATAACTTTCTAGTAGAATGATTGCCGAATGTTGTAGTAGTTTTTGAAGAATCCAACATGTCCGACTGCAAGAGAACTATGAGATTCTTTTAGAATTTTCATACTAAATTTGGATGATGGAGTTAGATAAATTCTACCTTTATACCACAATATGTCATTTTTCCATTCAAATTTGGAATATTGACTGATAGTTTCAATTATAGAACAATAATCGAAATCCTTGACATACTTAGCTCATATTTCTTCTAGCCAATCAGGAACAACAACCAAGGCGGCACATGTTGTGTTGTCATCATATTTCTGTGAGAGTGCATCAATGATGGCATTTTCCTTTCCCTTTTTATGTAATATTTCCAGGTCGAATGCAAAAATTTTCTCCAGCCATTTTTGTTGTTCTGTTGATAATATTTTTTGTTGAAATAGGAATTGAAGACTATTGCGGTCGGTTCACATTGAGAACTTAATTTCGAGTAAGTATTGTCGCCATTTAGTTAATGCATGTATGATGGCAAGCATCTCCTTTTGGTATGTTGATTTGAAGCTTTCCCATTTGTTAAGGTTCTTGCTTTCAAAGGCTATAGGATGGTTGTCTTACATTAATACTACACCAATTCCAAATCTTGAAGCATTGCATCCGATTACGAATGCTTTAGAGAAATCTAGAGTTGTCAGTACCAGTGTGGTTGACATTAACCTTTTTAGATTCTTGAAGTATTTGTCTACCTGTTTAGTCCATAGGAAAGCGTTCTTTTTTAACAAGTTTTTTAGTGGCGCAGTCAAATGTGCGTAGTTATTTATGAACCTTCTGTAATATCCAATTAACCCTATAAATCCTCTTAGTTTTGATATGTTCTTGTGTTTTGACCATTCTTTAATCGCCTTGAGCTTGATGGGGTTGAATTTAAATCATTCCTTGGATATGATGCGACCCATATATTCGACTTCCTTCTGTCCAAAGGTACACTTCGATAATTTTGCATAAAATTGATTCCTTTCTAATACTTATTCTAGATGTTTGATATGTTCCTTCCAAGTTTAATTATAGATAATTATATCGTCAAATAAAACCAATACGAAATTTTGTAAGTATGGATGAAAGAGCTCATTCATGGTTGCTTGGAAGGTTGCTAGTGCATTTGTCAGCCCAAATGGCATTACTTTAAACCCATAATGTCCTTCATGAGTTCTAAATGCAGTCTTTTCAATGTCTTCTGGTCTTACTCAGATTTGATAATAACCTGATCTCAAATCCAACTTTGAAAAATATTATGCACCATGGAGTTCATCCAACATCTCATCAATAAATGGAATGGGAAATTTGTGTTTAATATTAATCTTGTTTAGTCCTCGATAATCTATACATAATCGGAAAGACCCATCTTTCTTTTGAACCAACACTACTGGAGCTGCATATGGACTTTTGCTTTTCGTAATGACTCCACACTTTAACAGATCTTGTATCAACCTTTCTATTTCTATTTTATGATGATGGGGGTAGTGAAATGGTTTAACATTTACCAATGTCACATTTGGATTGACTTCAATGATATGTTTGATTTTCCTTTCGGGATGTGTTTTCATGAGTAATTCTTGAAACACCTTGTCACATTTTTGGATTAGGGATGTAACTTTAGATTGTTCGTGAGTCCCTTCCATAGATACAAATTCTAAGTGTTGGCTTTGTGCAACGAATACTGGTGCTCCTTTGCGAATAAGTTTCTTTATTTCCTGAGCAGAAATGATTTGGGTAGGAGGGGCTTGGAATCCAAACCGTACTTATACATTTTTCCATCCATTTTGAACTTAGTGAATTGTGTTTGGTGATTTGCAAAGTATGTCCTTAACGTTTGTAACCATTGTACTCCCAAGACAACATCTACACCTCCTAAGGGAACTATATAAAAACTGAACTTCATTTCGTAATTGTTTAGTTTCATTTTGACTTTATGGAACTTTCCTACTCCATCTATTCTTTTCCCATCTACCACCATAACCTTTAAATCTGCTACGGGATATTAAAAAATGTTTAGCCTTTTTGCAACATTGACATCTATAAATTTGTATGTGCTCCCTAAATCTATTAATACAATAAAATTTTGTTTCTTAATATGACCCTTTAGCTTTAATGTTTGCGGTTGGGCTATCCTTGTGATAGCTGCTAGAGAAATTCTCGACATTTTTTTTTTCGTCTGGATCTGGATTAGGGGTCTTGTTTTCTTTGTTAGCTTCTTCATCAGAGTCACTATCTGAAGATTCCCCTTCTTATTCTACTTCATAGTTCTAGAGTTTTTATGTAGTGCATTTGTGTCTTGGAGAATATTTATCTCTGCAATCCCAACATTTGCCATACCTTTTTTTTTTTTTTACAAAATTTGACTGTTTTTTTCTTCCTTCTCGCAATAGGGGTGGAATGTACTTACTAGTGTTTTCTGAAGAAGACTTGACTTTCCTTTGAGTAGTTGCTCGATTTTTCATTACTCGCATATGGTGTTTTATAGAACTTATATTTTCACTCAATAATTATTGCCACATGTCTAGCTTCTTCAATGGTTTTGGGTTTATATAGTTTTAATTATGCTTGAATATACTCTTTAAGCCCACATCTATACATTTTTAGCAATTCTTCATCATAAAATCCCCTTTTTCTTAGAGCTAATACTTCCCACTCATCGGTGTATTCATTTACAGACCTTTTTGTTTGAGATGAACAATTTTTTCGTAGATGTCATCTACTTATTCATCATGGAACTTTTTTAGCATGGAATCCACAATTTTTTTGCAAATGACAAACGAGCCTCACATTTGTTGGATCATCATAGGAAGAAATCATACGCTTCAACTTCCAGGTTGTTAGATGCAGTCATGATCTTTTCATGCTCATCTATTGGTAGGTTTGCTTCAAAAATAACCTCCATTTTATTTACCCACACAATGGCACCCCTATGGTCCTTACCATCGTACTTAGGTAATTCCCTTTTAATTCTTTGGTAGTCTCTTTCGGGAAACTTTTTATAGTATAGAATTCCTTGGAACTGTATATGCAACATTTGTTGGATTTCATGCATGGGTGGAAATTCATGATTTGGAAAAACTTTTCCTTTTAGAGCCTTGGGACTTTGTGATGATTCTTGCCTAATTAAGAGATTAAAAGGTGGGATGGCTCCTCCCATTGACTGGCCCAACATTCTCTATTATTATTATTATTATTATTTATTTATTTATATATATCATTTGCCATTTTGTCTTGAGTAATAATTATCTTGTCATGGCCCTTTTCAAATTATTCCTGCTTATTTTTGGCATTATCAAGGCACTGACGCATTTTATCAAGTTCCTCCTGAAATTTCCTTGAATTTGTGTCATCATTGCTACTCCCCATATAGTTATTATGTATTAATGAATTGCGCGTGACCGAGGGGTTGCACCAATTGACCCGTGGTCAAGAAAAATGACAGAGTGGAATTCGACTGTTGGAAGGGTATCGGGCCTATTGGAAAAGTGAAAGGCGAGTGTCGGGGGCCGAAGGTAAATGGACAATGATTTTTGGGTGAATGGGGCAAGTTGAGAGGTGATGGCAGGGGGGCACAACTAAAAAATTGATTGTCTACTGTGGTCGGATGAGAGGTGGCCACAGGGAGCACGAGACTGTCGTGATAAGGTGACTACAGAGAGAAAGAAATCAAAACCATATACCACTGTTTCCATAGAAGATGACACGAGATCGACTGTTCTTGTAGTAGATCGGTGGACAAATGTAGAGACAAAAGAAAGCACAACATAAAGGATGTTGACAGAGAGAACTGTTGGAAAATGGGGAGAGAAGCAATGAGATGTGGTAGGTGATATGTGAAAGTGAAATGATGTGGTGGTGATGAGCAGGTTGTGGAAGAACTAGGAGGCAACGAAAAAAATCTCTGGAAGACATAAGGCTCTGATACCATAGGAACAAGAGAATCTTTGTTCACTGGGAATTTCCAATTGTAGACACACTTAGGTGCACAAATAATATATTTTATTATTAAAATACTCAGATGATGATTTACAATTCCTTGGGGAGTTCGCCTTTATAGGCATTGACTGTCCATAAGGACTAAAGATCATGTCCTTTGACATATGTGCCCTTTCATAATTAATGGGAAATTAATTTAACACATTTATTAATTATTAATGTCTATGAATTTAATATTTTTATTTAATTAATATTTAGTTATGAATATTTATTCATAACATGAAAGTGAAGTTCTTTTGGTTTGAATGCCAACAAAAGGCATTTTCCGAGTTGAAGCATCGGCTCTGCTCGGCACCAGTTCTCACATTCTAGACCTATAACAACCATTTGATATTGAGTCAGATGCCTTCGACTATGCTATTGGTACAATTCTTACTCAACAGGGGCATCCAGTGGCATATCACAGTGAGACACTTTTAGACATAGTCCAGAAGTATCCCACCTATGAAAAAGAGATGTATTCCATTGTGTAGGTCTACCGACAATGGAAGAATTACTTTTTAGGGAAGGAAACAATCATCCACACAGACCACTGACTCCTACAGTTCATATATACACAAGGAAAGTTACAGAACGATCACCATTAGAAATGGTCCACATACTTGCAACAATTCCATTTTAAAATTAAGTATAAGAAGGGAAGCACCAATAATGTTGCAGACTACCTCAACTGACCGCTAGTCATGGCGCTGACCATTGTGCTTGACTCTTGTGGACACAAGACTTTGGAATGGCCACATATTTACAAGAGTGATCAAGAATTCAGCACCACATATTAGATGCTCCTAGAAGGTAATAAAGTTCCAGAATTTCAACTCCAGGACACACTATTGTGCCACCTGGGACACCTCTATGTTCCTTCAAGCGAGTGTGCCAAGATGATTTGGGAAGCACACTAAAATTGAGTCGCTAGACATTTTGGGATAGTGGCAGTGCTGCAAAAGTATTTTTATTGGAAAATCTTTGACAAGATGTTGGGAAGTACATCAAGTCCTGAACTGTCTACGTCATTACCAAACCTACATTCAAGAAGCAAGGCCTGTATAATCCTATGCCTACTCCTAGTCGGCCTTGGGAATCCACCTCGATGGATTACATATCAGGCCTTCCTTCTGCCAAGCATGACAATGATTGTGTTTTTGTGGTCGTCAACAAATTCTCCAAGATGGCCATTCTGGAGGCCTGCAAGAAGTGTATCAGAGCAGAATCCACTACCAAACTCTTCTTTGAACGAGTGTGGGTACGCTTTTGGATCCCACAATCCATTATTTCAGATCGGGACAACAAGTTCCTAAGTGCATTTTGGTCAAGCCTATGGTTGTTTTTAGATACCAATCTCACTAAGTCTATGACCTTCCACCCCCAAGTTGATGGTCAGACAGAGCTTCAATAGGATGATTGTGCATATCCTACGCATGTAGAACTCAAAGAATCCATGCACATGGGACAAAATCCTCCCCTATTTCCAGCACAACTACAACACAACTATCCACAACTCAATTGACCACAACCCCTTTTAGGTGGTACTAGGATTCCAGCCACTATGTCCCATTGATGTTGCTATATCACTTGCAGCTACTCAGGCAGATTAAGCTCATATCTAGTTCGAAGCTGATAGAGCTAGCAACTTCATTGAGCACATTAAACTCATCTACTAGTAGGTCCATGACATATTAGATAGAGAAAATGAAAAGTAAAAATAATTCCATGACCAACATTGGGTGCCACACAAGTTTCAGGTGGGCAATAAAGTTTGGTTACATTTGTAGAAGGAGCGCCTTGTTGGGGCCTACCGCAAGATTTTATCGCTCCAATATGGGCCTTAAACCATTACTAAGGTTGTAGGGGTCAATTCTTGGGAGCTCAAAATTCCACCATTCCTTGCCTTGCACACAATATTCAATGTGGATCGATTGTGGCCATACTTTCCCCCATTGCTGGACACATCAGACATTGCTAAGCATTTGACATCAACAGAGCTCAACCCAAGCTGCATTGAATATGCCACAACTAATAGGATCATGGACACATAGATCAAGAAAAATCACCAGCTAAAGATTCAACTATATCAGGTTGTTAAATCTGGCCAACTTGTACACCAAGGCACGTGGCTCACCCAGGGCCAAGTTCAGCAGAAGTTTCCCCATCTCATGGTGGCACTCAATGCAATGGGGACCATTGCTTCCTAAGGGGGCAAGACTTATCCAGGTGGTTATTAGTGGTGACCCACCTATTCCACTTGGACCCCCACCATTGTTTCTTTCAATTTTTCAATTTCCTTAATTGTAGCACAATTTACTATTTTTGGCAGTTTTTTCGGGTCCTGAACTTTCAGAGAGGTTTTGAGGCCATAAACGATGTTTTTTGGAAATGGGAAAACACAGGAATTAAATTTATGTGTTTAGTTGAAATTTTTATTCCTCGGATATATATTTCTAACGAGGTATCGTGCACACCAAACAAAGATCATATGCCAAAGTTACGACCCTGAGAATTTGATGTACCAACTTACCCCAAAGGGGCGACACTTCGTCTCCTAGGGTTAGGTTTTTGGATGTTTAGGGTTTCCATTGTTTCTCAATAATAAATAGGCCTTCAACCCTCATTGTAAAATAGTTAAGAGGCATGTAGCTTCCACATCTCTACTCAGAGATAAGCTACCATCACCCGAGCTAGTTTATTTCCATTATGTATGTAAGCATATTTAAGTTCTTTGATATTAATGAAATGAAGTTTTAGTTCTATTGCATCTCAGTGCTTATACTTATATCTATATTCTATTGTGTTCCAGTATAATTCTGGATTAGAGGGATGCTAAAGGCAGGAGCTATAAGAGTTCATCTATGTACTTCATTCTAGATTGATGCAAAAGTAGTAAAAGTTTTCCCCCTTTTCATTTCATTCGCATGTACCTCTTTATTTTGTATGTTTTGATTTGGATTTCATATATGTGCATTGATATTTTTATCGCAGGAGAATAGGAATTGGTTGTTCTCTTTGTGTGCAGGTTATAGGGAAGAAATAAGAGCTAATATCTTTGGGAGATCTTCCCCAAGTTGGTTGCAAAAACAAAGTCCACATCTCACGATAGGAGGTGACCTTTCACTCTCTATTTATTGTTTCTAGTGCATGTTTGAGATTTCTTGTTTGCCTTTGCATCACTTCCTCACACAAACACACCTTCTGGGTAGACTCTGGGCCAAGGCTACTAGGAATAAAGTAGCTTATTGCTATAAATTAAATTTTCTCGTGTCATTTATCTTTGCATTAGACCAAGGAAAAATTCACTAAGAATTGGGCATTGTGCTAAATTCGTACCAACATTTTATGAACCATTTCAGATCTTAGAAAGAGTGAGCTTAATGGCTTACATACTAGCCTTGCCACCCACAGTGAAAGCACATGATGTTTCCCATCTTTCTTTGCTTAAAAAGGGTGTGCATGATGCTGATCATGTCATTAATTTGTCTGTCAAACAGGTAGAATCCAAGGGAGAATTCTAACGAGTGCCACAATGCATTTTGGATATGTTAGCTATGCCACATAACTTCGGTTCTTGAAGGTTAGGGACTAGCTTGGTCGGGTTAATCATGCTCAAAGGAGGCACATGGTGATCATTATTCCTTTTTCTCTTGCCCCGCTTACCCTCCGTTATCTCGATATCCTCCGATTTTCTTCTAAAAATCCACAACCCCATTTGTTGTTGTAAGCTCCGAGGGCTAAAGCCAAAGCCCCATGAACCCATGCCCATATGACTTGGTTCCATTACGAGATCATCACCTTTAATCACAGCCGTGGAATCTCTGCCTCTTGATCCAACGGTTCTCCGTCGCACCTGAGGAAAACCTACGCAATTGATTCCCCGCCATCTGATCACCTTCGCCACGATCAGATGACATTCTCTCTCCCCGCGTCCACGAAGTGACGAGATGTTAACGTGAAATGGAGTTTGGTTTTCCTCTCTCCTCCACCGCCATGTGTCACACATTGAATGGGATTGCGGGCATCCATCCTTTTACTGCCCAACGTCCAACGACGGTACGATCAAAACCACTTACCACGAAATCCTCCGTCTCTGCTTGATAACTGCCGTGCACCTTCTCCTTCCGATCATTGTTGGATCTACCCGCCTAAGATCCAACGACTCACGATCATTTCACTCCCACTTCTTTCGATATCCCCGTCAACTCATCTCTACTGTCTATCCTCCCGATCTAATGGCCAGTCTCGCTCCTCCATCTAGCTCGTACATTCGCCACGCAGTCCATGCTCCTCGACCATTTCTGTTTACCTGAAGGATGAAGGTGACTAACTTGCCAGTACCAGTCGCAGTCGCTCCTCAACAACCACATTCAAAAGACAGTATGGTCGAGAAGGAAAAGGATAGAGCATGAGCATGCAACGACATTTAGCAGTTATGGAACCTCCTGGATACGAACACTCCAATTGCCTGAGAGGACAACAGAGCACTCGAGGAGATCAGATTCACCCACTGTGACAAGTAAATGCACTCAGAGACTCCATCAAGTAGTTAAATGTGGTTGGTGGTCAATTATGACCCCTCCATACCTAGAGTGGCCAAGTGCCTTTGTAATGAAACTCTATATATACCCACAAACAAGATGTAATTAGGGTTGATGGTTGATGTTTTGATGTAAGGTTCAACTTCTGGAGACTGTAACTATTTTGATACTTGCAGTGTCTCATCTTCATTTTCAGCTTATACAAGCTTCTTTTGCTGTTAATTGCTCACTTTCCATTTATCTTCTCTTCCAATCTATGCCTGATATGCTGTACTCTTGAACTCTTGATGTTCAGCATTAGAGTAGCTGTCATCCTACCTTTGTGTTAAAATCTTGCATGTATCATTGAATAAGTTATTCAGGTTTCTCTTCATCTGGTGCCAGAGAGCTGTCATCCTATTTGTGCATTAGTAGATTAGATTTGCAGACTTCTTTATTGGTTTCAGTCGGCCATCACATGGTCTTGTGCATCTACTGGTGTGGTCAATATTCTCCATAAGTCACCCAAACTTAAACTGTGAGTAATTGGTGGTCTAAAGCCTTGTAGTCTGGGGGTGTTCAGGCATGTCTAGAGTCAAGCAAAATAGAAGTGGTTATCTGGCTTGGACAAGCATCATCCCTTCCATTCATCCACTTGCAACAATAAGTTGAATTTATATGTTAACAGGCATATTCGAGCTACAACCTAGGAGAGTTTCTTGGGATCCTAACATAATTGGCATCGTTGCGGGGAGAGGAGATTGAAGCTTCGCTTCCATGGGAGAACGACATAGTTCCAGCTTTGATGATAAGCAAAGTCTGGACACATTTCTCGTTGTAATCATCTATCTGGTGACTCTACTGGAGGACCAACCTAGTGGTGACTCCACATTACAGTTCTGGCTCAGTTTGTGAGGCATACTCGGAGAAATCCTCAAAAATCACCAGCTAACCCAGTGACTGACCCTAAGAAGATTGTTAAGCAAAGAAAAACATCACAGAAAGGAGCATCAGGATCAGGTAAGTCTAAACAATCTCATGTATCTCTGCAAGAGAGGCTTGTAACCGAGCATGTATAGTTCGAAGATATAGAGCCCAACATTGTTAGTAAATAAATACCCTCAAAGATTCATAAAGCTCCTTGTTCACTTAGATCCCCTTTGGATCTCAGTCCAAAGAAAGTCTCCCATATAGTCCATCATATTCCTTTGTCCCTGTCATCTATTTCATTGCTTCCTACCATTCAATCTACCAGTATCCTTCCATCTATCCCAGTCATGGCAGGCCAACAAGCACCCACGAAGATGGAAAGGATAATAGCTGCTAGGTATGGACCTTTGGTCTTGCCTGTTCCTTTGAATGCCATGCCTACAGGAGAGTATCATAAATACATGCCTAAATTCACTGGTCCAGAGGGAGTAACAACTGAAGAACACCTTGAGTCTTTTTATAGTTATGCTGATAACCTAGATATTAGTGAGGATGATGTCTGGATGAGAGTATTTTTCCAAAGACTTGATGGAGAGGCTAGAAAGTGGTTCAGAGAACTGGCCCCTAGGTCTATAGTAGATATTGAAGCATTAGATGATGTATTTTTGAAGCATTGGGGAGACAAAAAAGACCTGCTATATTACCGTACTAAGTTTGGAAACCTCAAGAGGGAAAATGGGGAATCATTGTCTGAGTTCAATAAAAGATTCAATTGTGTGTATAGTAAGATACCAGCTGAAGTAAAGCTTACCCCCACCTCTGCAAAACTTACTTATGCTAATGCATCTGAATCCAATTTTTACTTGCTGTTGAGAGAAAGAAGATGTGCCACCCTGGCTGAGATGCAAGATGCAACATTAGAGGTAGAATCTAATATCATGGCTGCAGAAAAGCTCAAAAGTCATGCTAATAGAAGGAGGTAGAGAGGTGAAGCTTCTTTCTCTGCTTCATCTTCAAAACCTAAATTAAACAAAATGACTAAAATGATAAGAGTCATTGGTTGCTGAAATATCCAAGCTAAAGGTTGAGCAGAGCTCTAGAAAGGCAAGGCTTCCAAACACATTTTCTACAAGAAACCCAAATCCGTTCAGAAGAGAAAATGAACAATTGCAGATCATTCAGAGGGGTAAAGAAGCTGGTGAAGAGCAAAAGATTAAGGCTCCTTTCCAAAACGTAGTCATGGAGGAGGAGCAGTTTGAAGAAGAAGATGAAATCCATTGCATGGATGATAAGGGTAGTGCTACCTTCTTGACGTTGGCTGCCTATGAAGAATCATTACTCCAAGACAAAACCAGTCAAGAGTGGGACAGAGAGGCTGTTCTGTAGACTGACGAGCATCAAATATATAATCTGAGGTCAAGACCAAGCAATGTCAAGGAGAATCCTTTCCAGAGAGCTGCTGCCCCCACAAAGCATCAGAACATTAAACAGAAAAGGCCAGTAGCTAACCCAACCATCCTCAAAGCACTAGCTCAAGAGGTAAGAGGCCTTGAAAAGTCCTCTTCCCCTTTCAGCTTTGAATCAGAAGTACACAAGTTAAAAATATCTGTGCCTCTGATAGAACTTGCAAAGAGTGAAGTTTTTAGAAAGCATATCCTTGATGCTCTTGAGCTGAAAGCCTCACAAGCCTCCACCGACTATGTCAATTTGAAAGATGACAAACCTGTAGTTATGCCTAGCCCAATGACTAGACCTGCTGATGATAATTCCCCATCATTTTATGTCTCCTTGACCATTCATGACAAAATCCTCCACAATTGCCTGCTGGACACAAGGGCCAGCCATAATCTGATGCCCAAAGCTGTCATGGAAGAGTTAGGCCTTGATATTACCAGAGCTTATCATGATCTATTCTCCTTTGATTTAAGAAAGGTGAAATGTCTAGGGTTGGTCAAAGATTTAGCTATTACCCTACCTCAGCTTCCCATGAAGAGCATGATGATGGACATTGTGGTAGCAAATGTCCCCCCTAAGTTTGGCATGCTACTGTCTAGGGGATGGATTAAGAGACTAGGTGGGACATTACAAAATGACTTATCTTATGCCACTGTCCCAGTCTTTGGAGGAGAAAGTAGGAGATTGTATAGAGAGGCACAAATGGCATATATCATCAGTGATGAGAAGAATCCTTCTAATCATCCTAATTACACTGTGGACACTGACTTTGGAGCATGCATTCTCCAAATTGAAGAATCTCAGAAGGCCTCAATGCTACTAAAGAAACCAATAGTCCAGGCCCTGGGAGAGCAAGGAAGTCAACTTTGGGAGATGCTTTTTGATGGAGCATGTACAAGAGAAATTGTAGGAGTAGGGGTGGTGCTGATATCTCCAGAACAAGAAAGCACACATCTGTCTTTTAAGCTGGCTTTCCAAGTCACTAGTAATATAACATAATATGAGGCTCTGATATTGGGCCTTAGTGCAGCTAAAGACAGAGGAATCAAAAGCATAAAGGTGTTTGGAGATGTTGATCTTATCATTCAGCAAGTGAACAAAACATTTCAAGCAAAGCACCCAAGGCTGAAAGCATATAGAGATGAGGTATGGAGACTCAAAGATTCTTTTGATAATTTTTGTATCTCACATATTCCTAGAATAAAAAATCAGCTTGCTGATTCCCTTGTTGTGTCTGCTAGTGATCCAGGTGGATCTTGGTGGCCACCTGCCAAGTCCACCTGGACCCCCAACTTTGTTTCTCTCAACATTTTCAGTTTCCTTAATGGTAGCACAACTTACTATTTTTAGCAGTTTTTCGGGTCCTGAACTTCCGGAGTCGTTTTGAGGCCCTAAATGACGTTTTTTTGGAAATCTGGGGGCAACATTGGTCCATGGACCGATGTTGCCCTTCTCGAAGTGGTAGTGCTCCGATAGATCTAACGAGCTATTGTACGCGTCAAACGGAGATTGTATGCCAAAGTTACGACCTCGGGAAGTTGATGTACCAATTTATCCAAATGGGGCCCACAGTTTGGCGTTTCATCTTCTAGGGTTAGGCTTTGGAATGTTAAGGGTTTTCCATTGTTTCTCAACAATAAATAGGCCTTCGAGCCTCATTGTAACACAATTCAGAGGCATGTAGCCACCACATCTCTTCTCAGAGATAAGCTACCATCGCCCTAGCTGGTTTATTTCCATTACTGTTTATAAGCATATTTCAGTATTTTACATTAATAAAATGAAGTATTATTTCTGCTACATATTTGTGTTTGTGGTTATCTCTGTAATTTGTTGTGTTCCTACTTAAGTCTGGATTAGTGGTATCAGAGCGGTCTGCTTTTTCTCTATTCTTCTTTGAATGTCCCCAACGAGGTCGGGATATAAGGAGTTAGGGCTTGAATTGGTCGAACCTTTGCAAGAACAACCTCGCAAATCCTGACGGACTCCCATGGTAGATGAGAATAAAGATGAGGGGGTAGGATATCCTATCAAAATCTTGCTCGAAGAAGCACTCGAGCGACAATGGAACGAGATGATGGACAACTTTGCCCAGATCCTTCAGCGGCTACCCAGAAGCGACGCATCAGCTTCTAGCAGCTACTCTGGAAACGCCACGCCCTTTAAGGTACAAGTTAATTTTGAAATCCCCATATTCGAGGGTCAGATAGACGCAGATGTCGTAGATAAAATGGTTAAATTTGCTAGAGGGTTATTTTTCTGTTCATGAATTTTTTAGTCAAGAAAAGATTGTTTTTCGCTCTTCTCAAAGCAGCCCCCCACGTCAAGGACTGGTGGGAAACCTACTGCGAGCAGAAGGATGAAAGTACCGGCTCACTATTTTTAGCCGCACCCACCTGTAATTCATTCCGGGATGCCATCAAGGAGTAGTACTACCTTGTCGGAAGCTATGATGATGAATACATAAAGTGGACCATGTTGTGGTAGGGAAGGGACCAAGACATGCCAGAGTTCACCAATCTTTTCCATACCCTTCGCACAAAGTTAGGTATCAAGGATTCAGAGAAACATTTGATACTCAAATACCGTGGCTTCCTGCACAAGTACATCCAGGAAGAAATAGAATCCTGAACATCTCCTCGCTCGGCACAACATACCGATATGCTGTCAAGGTCGAGCAGAAGTTTAAACAAAAGAAGCGAGACTTTGGATCTGCGAATCCAAAGCAAGGGAAAGGTGGCCCTAAACCATAGAATAAAGGACAAAGCCAAGGTAGGGCAACCCAAGACAACCTGCCAAATCTACAAGCAAAGAATAGTGCTGCGAAGCAGAAAAAGGACACGGGAAAATGGTGTGAGTTCCATAAGAGCTCCACTCACAACACAAGTGAGTGTCGGGCCAAGCAATCAGTGGTGGATGAGCTAAAGGTTTCAGAATGAATCAGATGCATGTTCCGACTCTGAGTCAGAACCCGACAAGGGGAATGACAAAGGGAAGAAGATCATTGATGCGGATCCCAATGCCACTGTTGCTACCGCCAAGATCCAGAAAAATGAACCCGAATATCCAAAGGAGGAGGAGCATCTCTTCCACTCCCAGATGTGGGTAAAGGGTTCCTTGCTACAGTTCATTGTTGATAACGGGAGCCAGAATAACCTCATTTTGGTAGAGGTCGTGAAGCGGTTGGGCTTACTGACCACAACACATCCACAACTGTACACCATCGGGTGGCTTCACCAAGGATGGGATCTTCACGTGAGCCAACAGTGTCGCCTTCCATACAACATCAAGCCCTTCACGGATGAGGTATTATGTGACATTTCTCCCCTTGAAGTTTGTGATGTATTATTAGGACAACCATACTTGTGGAAGCGACATGCTGTGTATGAATTAAGGCCTCGTGAGGTTATTATTACATTGGGAAATAAGTTGTACAGGATACCAGAGGTAGCATCGCCTACTGCCATCTCTTTGATTATTGCAAAACAATGTAGTAAGCTCATTTCCAAAACCATGAAATTTATTTTCCTGATGATACACCCTCAAGGAAAGAAGAAGACAGTGGCCATGGCCTCCAGACAGGGCCCCTCCACACGACAACTACAGATGGACAAGGTCGTGGAGGAGTACAGGGACATCTTCACCTCCCCTGCAGGGGTTCCTCTGCACTGTCAGGTCAAGCACTCCATCGATCTGGCCCCAGGTGCACTGCTACCCAATGGACCAATTTATTGGCACTCCGTTCTGGAGAACGATGAAATCAAGAGGTAGATTCAGGAGCTCCTGCAGAAAGGTCACATCCATCCGAGTTCATCACCTTGTGGGAGACCGATCGTGTTGGTACAAAAGAAGGATGGGACTTGGAGACTCTATATTGACTATTGGGCACTGAACAAGATCACTGTCCATAATAGGTACCTGATCCCGCGGATTGATGACCTCCTAGATCAACTAAAGGGGGTGAAATATTTCAGCAAGATCAATCTGAAGTCGGGATATCACAAGGTACCAATCGAACCCTCTGATGTGTGGAAGACTGCCTTCAAAGCCAAGGAGGGCCTTTTCGAATGGTTGGTTATGCCTTTCGGATTGACGAATGCTCCTGCAACCTTCATGAGGCTAATGGATGACATCTTGCGGCCATTCACCAACTCCTTTGTAGTAGTATACTTGGATGATATTCTGATCTTCATCCAGAGTTGGGAAGAGCACCTCCACCACATCCGACAGGTTCTCCAAACACTGCGGCAACACAAGCTATGTGCCAATTTGGAGAAATGCACTTTTGGCATGACCCAGGCTCAATATCTGGGATACATTATTGATGAATAGGGGGTACATGTGGATCTAGCCAAGATCCAAGTCATTCGGGATTGTGGCCATCCCCAACCACTTTGACAGAGCTCCACAGCTTTCTAGGTCTTGCCAACTTCTACCGCAGGTTCGTGTTTGGGTTTTCTCATATCACTTGGCCCTTGAGTCAAGTCACCAAGGGAGGATCCAAAGCAAAATTCTTTTGGTCTAAATCTCAACAGAAGGCATTCATAGAGTTGAAAGAACGCCTCTGCACAGCACCAGTGCTCGCGTTACCCGATTTGCAACAACCATTTGAGGTCGAGACAGAAGCCTCTGACTATGCTATTAGGGCAGTCCTTACTCAACACAGGCATCCAGTGGCATATCATAGTGAAACACTTTCAGACACAGTCCGGAAATATCCCACTTATGATAAAGAGATGTATTCCATTGTGCAGGCTTGCCGATAATGGAAGCATTACATTTTGGGGAAGGAA